>JACEEZ010019294.1:54737-69555 GCA_016584305.1 Chionoecetes opilio | reverse complement strand
AACTGATGGATTTCAATGACTTTTGTTTTTATTGAAAATACTAAAATACAGTGATGATCTGCTTTGTATTGTCTTAGCGTTTCTCCCATCCTCCTCCTCCTCCTCTTCCTTCTCTTATACTTCCCTTCCAACTCCCTTCCTTCTTCATCTCTTCACTCCATCCTCCCTTAGAGACCCTTTCCCTATAGAAGTTTAGAGGGAGGGAAGGATGGATGGAGGGAGGGAGGGATGGAAACTTGAAAAGTTTAATGTAAGCAGATTAAACTTTGTAGGTGAAGAGTAGAAAAAGAGGAAAAAATGGGTGAAAGTGTGTGTGTGTTTGTATCTGTGTGTGTGTGTGTGTGTGTGTATGTGTGTGTGTGTGTGTGTGTGTGTGTGTGTGTGTGTATGTGTGTGTGTGTCTGCGTGCGTGCGTGCGTGCGTGCGTGCGTGCGTGTGTGTGTGTGTGTGTGTGTGTGTTTTTGGCTTGTTTTTGTTTGCAAATTAGTTTCATTTTGTTCGTTGATGCTTGATTTCTTTGTCTTCATGCTTTTTTGTTGTTCTTTTTCTTTAATTAATCTTTTTATAATTAATTTTTTTTGTATTTTGTTTTGTTTTGTTTGTTGTTGGTTCTGGCCTGCGTTTTTTGTGGATTTGCCTGTATGTTTGTTTGTGATTGTTTTCATATCTCTTCGTTATTTTGTGCCTTTTTTAGGGGATGGGTTTGTTAGTTTTAGTTTGATTCAATATTTGCATCTGCTCTTGCTTTTTTGTTTATGTTGTGTTTACTTGTTTATTTGTTTTTTGCAAATCATATCATGTTTGCCTCCCTTACCTCTGTTGTTTTTATGTCTTGGCATGTTCTCGTCATTGCTTCCTTATTCCTATGTACCTTATTATTATGTACCGTTTTGTTTTTATTTGTTTTATTTCATGTATTATTATTGTTTGTCAGTATTATTGCGGATTACGTAGCTCAGTTTAAGAATACTGTGCAAAAAACTTAATATAATCATTACCTTCTGGTCGAAAAAATGCTTACATCAATCATCCTACAAGGAATATAAAAAAGGTTTAGAGAAAAAAAGACAAACTTTTCAATAGATAAGCTCATTCCATTTCTTCTAATAAGATATGATCAAATCGAATTGTTTTATGTTGTAATAGATAAAAAAAGGACACAAAAGATTATCATTGAGATTTTAGAGGTAATTGGTATATACAGTTTGATTTAATAAGTGAATTAACACGGCTGTGTTTGTCCACCTAATAAATGAAGTTAAATATTAATTCACCTGAGTGTGGACAGGTGAAGAGTGCAATTAGGGTGACAAGGAAGATAAGGGGGGTGGATGGGGAATAGATGGAGGGAGGGGGAGGAAGGGGAGGTGAAAGGGGGGAAAATGAGGGCATGTGTGGTACCTTGATTGCTCTTTTCTACAGGTACTGCTATCGAAAACTTGCTTGTAAACTGCTGTGTTTTCTTCAATGGTTAACTTATATGGCTTGTTGTGCTTATTTCACAAATTTATCCATCTGTTTTTTATATTTGTGCATTCATGCCGATACATAAAGGTCACGTGTTATATTGATAAATTTAGGAGAGCTTCTTTTTATTCATCATATTTACTTCATAAATTTTTCTTTAAGATGACTGAGAGCATTAAAAGTTTGTTGATAAATTGTTGTGTGTGTGTGTGTGTGTGTGTGATACTGTGGGTTTTTATAGTGTGTGTGTGTGTGTGTGTGTCTGTGTGTGTGTGTGTATTAATCTAGTTGTATTCATCTAGTTATATTTTACAGGGCCTGAACTACATTTGTAAGGCCCCGTTTCCATAGTTACATTTTTAATTTGTTTCCTTAGTGCTTAGTGTTGGCCGAAACCATCACCCCGGGAGGCGGGTCACAAACCCCTGGCTAATACCTGGTACCCATTCACTGCTGGGTCACATTGGCTCGGGTTTTAAAGAAACCGCCCATCTTTCTCTGTTCCGCCCAAGGATCGAACCCGGGACTTCTCGGTTGTGAACCCGAGCGTTCTAACCACTACACTATGGATTGCCCTTGTGTGTGTGTCTGTGTGTGTGTGTTAATAGCTATAATAGCAGCAGTAGTAGTGGTAGTAGTAGTAGTACTAATAGTAAAATTAGAATTTATGATCGTAATGGTGGTAATAATAGTAATAATAGTATTAATAACAATAATAATTAAAACAATAATGATAATAATATTAGTAATAATGATAATAATAACAGTAATAACAACGACGAATAACAATAAAAATTCACATCATTACCTCTCTCCCTACAATTATCCCCATATTTTCCTCTCCTTTCTCTCCCGCATTCCCTCTTCCCCTCATCTTCCTTCATATTTCCTCCCTCACTCACAATAAGGAGCTCATGGTGATCTGCCCCTTCCCCTTCTCCCTTCTCCCTCCCTTTTTTCCAGTCATGTATGGACCTCATGGTGATGTAGGGAGGGAGGAAAGAAGGGAGGGAGAGAGAGGCAAAAAATGAGGAGGCAGGCGGGCCTTTGGCGAGGGAGAGAGAAAAATAGAAAACACAGATACCATATTTCATATGTAGTATGTACACCTCGTGTTACTAAGGAAGAGAGAAGGAGAAGGGATATGGAGGAGTTCAGAAAAAAATTAGATAACACGAAATAGAGAAGGACGGAAGGGAAAAGGGAGGAAGAGGAGTGGAATAAGGAAGGAGTATAGAGAGACGGAGAAGAGTCAGGGAGTGAAATTTTGGCAAATGATTGATCAGGAACCACTCCACCTTACTTACTTCCTTCAAATCACTCCCATACCCACTCCCAGCTACTCCCACTCCTTTCAAACCACTCCCTCTATAAATAATCTCCCAGGCATATCTCACTCGTTAAATACTCCCAGTCACTCCCATGCATTGTCAGTCACTAGACACGCCACTCCATTTTGCACACACATATACTTCCTTTTTGAAACATACTTACCCACATTCTATTCTCAAAACACTCATACATATTCTTAATTTTTACTATAATCATATTTAAAACTTCCCTTTAAAATATTCATTCTTACATACGTACCTTAAAACTATTGATAGTTACTAATACTCCTTTTAGAAATATTCATGTTTACTTAAATATACTCATACTTGCTCAAACTCCTTTTTAGAAACATATTCATTCATATTTTTTAAAACACTCATACTTTTTTCATACTATTTATCTAAAACACTTTTTTATATACTCATACCCCCCTTTAAAAACCTGTTTTCAAATTTTTCCTTTACAATAATCAAAACAAACTTATATTTCCCCTTAAAGACTTAATACTTACTCTTATCTTGTATATAAATCTTTCCTTTTTTTTTTTCCTTTATTCCCTTCCTGTTGTATTAAACTTTTATTTTTTTTATTTTTTAACCCTTTAAAATATTGACCCCAAAATATTTTTTTCCAGGGATCTTAATTAAACCCTTTTGAAATCCTTTGAAAATATTCAGAAAAATTAATACATCCTTTTAAGACTTTCATGCCTACTAATTCTCTCTCTCTTATCACTCTTTCCCATATTTTGTCTAGAGTATCTCTATTCATATTAAAGTTCATATTTTTTGCATTCAAAGCTAATAAAATTGGGCCCGATTTTTTTCCCTTTACCTGTTTAAATTTAAAAATAATGGTCCTATTTTACCTGGCCAAACCTGAGCTTGAATTTTTTTGACCTCCCTTAAAAGACCCCATTGACAAGTTGTGAATTTTTTTTTGATCTTTTTTGTTATTTTTTAGACCTTTGGGGCCTCAAGCGGGTAAAAACCATTTTAAGTTTGTTTTTAAGTACTTTTTAAAAGATTCACGTATCCGTTTAAAGGATTTCTAAAAATTTTATGTTTATTTTAGTATTTTTTTTTTACCTACTTTATAACAAGCCAAAAATTTTCCCCATACATAGGCCCCTATTTTTCATATCCTTTTTTTTGCCCCCCTTTGATCATGTTTTTAAAGGTGTGTGTGTTTGTGGGGGGTGTGTGTTTGTGTTTTGTGGTGGGGTTTTGGGGGTGTTTTGTGTTGTGGGGTGTTTGTGTGTGTTTGTGTGTGTGTGTGTGTGTGTGTGTGTGGGGTGTGTGGTGTGTGTGTGTGTTGTGTGTATGTGTGTGTGTGTGTGTTTGTGTGTGTGTGGTTTTGGTGTGTGGTGTGTGTGTGTGGGGTTGTGGGGTGTGTGGTTTTATGGTGTGTGTGTATGTGTGGGGACTTGAAAAAACCCCACAAAAACCCCCACCCCCACACCACACACACACACACACCCACACCCCACACACACCCCACACACCCCCACACACACACCACACACACACACACACACACCCCACACACACACCCAACACACACACACACCCCACCACACACCACACACACCACAAAACACACACACACACACCATAACCCCAGAAAACCGCGAGTAGATCTTCACCCGAACAGACAACCGAGGGAAAGGGGGAAAGAAAGAAAAATAAAAAACGACAGTCCCCGTAAAAGCTATTAGGCTGAAAAGAGGGCCCCCAGTTTCGCATGGCGGAGGTAGAGAGGAAAAGGGGGAGGAAGGGAGAGAGGAAAAGAGAGAGAGAGAGAAGAGAGAAAAGGAGAGAGAGAGAGAAGAGAGAGAGGGAGAAGAGGGGAGAAGGGAGAGAGAGAGAGAGGGGAGAAGAGAGAGAGAGTGAGAGAGAGAGAGAGAAAAAAGGATATGAGGGACTTTTTATCGTTGTTTGATTTAAACTTCCCCAAGGGAACAGTAGGGCTCCTGAATGGGGGATTTTTCTCTCTCCCTCTCTCTCTCCCCTCTCTCTCCCCTCCTTTTCCTTTTCTCTCTCCCTCTCTCTCTCTCTCTCTCTCTCCTCTCCTCTCTCTCTTTTTCTTTTAAAATAAAAACATTGATAACTAGGGGGGGGGGGCACTCAGTGAGCGCATACCTCCCCCCGAATATTTTTTAAAGAAAAATTTTTTTCATGCCCCTGGCAAAATTTTTATTCCCATTTTTATAAAAAAAAATAAAAAAACAGTAAATTTTTTTTTAATTTAAAAAAGTTTTTTTATATATATTATATATATTTTATATATATATATTTATTAAAAATATATACGTATATATATTTATATATTAAAATATTTTTATATAATTTATATTTATTTTAGTATATAAAAATATATTATAATTTTAATTTTATTATATATATAAAATTTTGCATCATATGAGCGCATTCCTCCGGCCGAAAATTTCATCCAAATTGGGTTTCCATGGGGGAACACTTTTCCAAAAGATTTCATCCAAATTAAAACATTTCCCTTTCCCTTTACCAAATAGACTTGGGATACCGGTTTGGTCCAAATCCCATTTTGTAAATTTTTTGGGAAAACCTTCACTAACAAACAGACAGACAGACAGACAGACAGATCGGGTGAAAACTACCCCCCTCCAAATTCGTTTTTGGGAGGTAACAAAAAGGGGGGTTGTGTGCTAGGGTCCCGGGTGGGACCCAAGGACCGGTGTGGCTAAAAACCGTCCGGTAGCGTCCCGGTACCCGGGCCCGGAAAAATCCGGGAAAGCCCCGGGAAACCCTCCCGGGAGCACCCTTTCCGGGGCCCGGGAGCACCAGTACCGTCCGGGGCACCTAGGACCGTAGTACCTGTTCAGGTTATTTTTTTTTTAAATTTGGGGAATGGTTATGTAAAAATTTGATGGTTAACGACGGGCAACCCTTAATTTTGACCTAACTCGTCCCAAAAAGGGTTTTTTACGGGGAAATGTAGGCCTACCGATCATCCGTTTTATTTGCGCCGTCCGTTATATCGCACGTATATCGCACGTTCGAATTTGTTTTTTTCTTTTTAAAGGGGTCTCACCCATTTCAAAAAACATAAAGGTGTCTTGCACCTGACGTCACGATTTAGCGTCTTCAAGCCAAATGCCGCCGTCTTCAAGCCAAATGCCGCCCGTCGGAGCGAGCTGGAGGACCAACAAACTCTACTTGCCGCCCGTGTTTGCCAGTTTTAATTATCGGCGGTTCCAACCTCATGGCGCAAATGACGGCGGACATTCTCCTTCCTTTACGTGTCTGGTGCACAGGACGTGCCAAGCAGAAGGAAAACACTGTCGAAGGGCTTTGGTGAGGGCCTTTTCCTCGTCGGATCCCATGACCAGGTTTGTCCCACCAACCTCTGCACCAACAATGTCGAAATCAAGCCTACTCTGCAAATGGGAGAAGAACCGCTGGTACGAATGGTATGTTCCGTCCCAGTGTAAATAGGCTGGACCAAGGAGAATTGGGGTTTCTTGTGTCGTCTTTCTTCTCAGATTCAAGTTGCGGTAAACCAGCAGGGTGACGTAGCAGGCGCCAAGGTTGAATGTTCTGTCGACACCGATGATGCTGGGGTGGCCTGCGGCAGGAAAACACATCTGGCGAAGGTCTTGGAGTTGGTCCTCGGTATACACTATAACGGACGGAGGTTTGCCTTTCGTCTGGATGATCTCCTACATGAACTCGTTGTCGTGGATGTCGCTGAGAAGGACTTGGACGTCGTCGGCGGTATTTTTCCTGGATTGCTTGACATCCTTTCGTTGATCTTTTGCCATAAGATACTTCCAATTCCGCACCTGGAGAGATAAAATGGACAAGTTTTAATAAGATAGATTTTATTGTGTATAAAAAAAGAATGCAAAATAGATTAAGATACTGGACAATTAATATTTAAAAATTCACGCTGAAAAGTTAAAGTTCAATTTAGTTTGAATAGATTGTTAAATACATACCTGGTTAGTATGCCTGAGATTGGAATCGGAATTCTCGAGGGCCATGGTACCATACACTTCTCTCGGAGGCTGGGACTTTACTCTCTTTGTGATTTTATCGAGTACCTCTCCGGGAGTTCGGATGTATTCGGTGTTGACTGTCTTCTTTGTGTTGCCATGGACGCAGGTCTGTTCTGGGAAGGTACCACAATACTCGACAGTAGCGCAGTGAGGATGAATAGGTTCCATACTGGCGGGAAACTTCTCGACCCATGTCACGCTCTTCTTATAATCTGATGATCGTTTCAGAGATACGTAGAAACGTTTCACCACAAGTACCTGGCTGTCATCGGGCTGGGGATCAAGTGGGACTCTTACTCTCTTGGAACCAGTGTAGAGTATTCCTCCCTCTATATGCATCTAGGAAAGACCTTGGGCAGTAACTACATAGTTGTGTTTTTTCGTTGAGCCATTTGATGTCCATGAGCCACAATCGTCCTCAAATTTGCTATATTTCCCCTTGGCTCGCTTGTCAATGTTTCTGATATTGTCCATGACTATATACTCATTGTCTTTTCTTCCCGGAGGAACCTTGGGGAGCACAGGCTTCTCTTTTGTAAGGAGATCAACAACAGTTTCGGTATCCAGAAAATTGTTCTCACTGGGGAGGCGTGTCATACCGGTTGGAATCGTTGATGGCGGCGCTGAGGTCTCGAGGATGTCGTCGTTCAATGATCTGGTGGACAGGTCGGCCATAGCAAGGTCAGTCAGGTCTGATGTTCTGGACGGTGGACTGTTCAGGACGACAGATATGTCTGATAGGTGGGATGAATGTGACCTTGTTCTGATTGGAGAAGAATTAGGAGTTGAATGGATACGTGGCTCCCGTGGTCTGGATTTCGGTTGCTGGGTGTCTAGACTGGGCAAGTCTGACAAAACTGATCAGGGCGATGGGTCAGGGACAGGGGTAATGTCGATGTCTGATGGCGATGGACTCGGGACAGGGGTAATGTCGACGACAACGTTTGCTGTTCTCTTTCGACCTTTAATGGGCAACAAGGGGACGAAATGGTTTATGTTTACCCCTTTGTCCACCACGGGCCGGGAAACCGACGTCCACATGAGTACAACTTTGGGCTGGGTGGCAGAAACTTCTCCTCCTCTTACCAATCGTGTAAAGGGGGACAGGACGAAGTGATCTGAAACTGTTTAAATTAAATGGATTAGATATAGGGAGTATACACATTGACTATGAAATGTCCGATTTATTAACGATTAAATTAACTACCGGTATCGACTACATAACCATAGGGAAAATATGTGCGAAGATATCACGAAAATAGTTCATACATAAAATTAACATATTTTGAATTACGAAGACTTGTAACTTACCAGGTGGAAAGAAACTTTGAATTGGGCATCTCAATACCGCACTGATGGCAACTACGTGGTTCATGACGGAAAAGGAACCTAACACGGAGGTTTGCTTCAGGTAAGACGGATAGTCGGCCAAAACGATACGAGGGTCATCTTGGAATGGAAAACAGTAGTTGTCATCGTCCACGTTGTACCATTCGGGATGGCTGAACATCTCAATCCAGGTCCGGGCTCTAAGCTGTTGATGGTGCGTCTCGGTAACGTAGAGGGCCAAGGAAACTGCTCGATATAAACAATTCCCATCTGCTCCAGTTCGACGAGGTTGGTTGTCCATTAAAATTCTCGGTTGATACTGTCGAAGGATTTCCACTGACGCATTGTCAATGTCAGCTATACTTGGTGGTCTGGATGGCGGAAGGGAAGGTTGATACTGATCCAGGAGAGCCGCCTCGATGGAACTTCTAGTTTGCATGTAAGCCAAGTCTACTGTTTCGGCTTGGATCATTCGTTCCAATGACATAGCGAAGGAGAAGTCTCCACCGGGATGCTGGGTGATAAACCTCGGACAGAGGAAATCCAGGATCGCCTCTCCCCAAGCTGCGTGTTGTGAGTCCGTCATGGGGACGCAACTGGGGACATGGACCCAAAGAAGACATTCGTCACACTGGATAGCGGTAGTATTATCCGATTCACCATTGCATACTGCACATGGATACAGAGCCCGTACTTTACGAACAGTTGTCTTTCGAGAAGGCGTGTTGAGCACTGATCGATGCAAAGTAAACGCTGTTTCGTGGCGGATTGCTAAGAAACTATTCTGACAAAAAGTACTGACCAGACGGGTTACCGGGCGCCAGTTACAATTTTGTTGTTAACCATCATCTCAAACGGGCATCAGCTTCAGGGCTATGGCAAATATATAGAGTCAAATAGAAAAAAAAACTTCTAGGCATAGCAAATACGATATTATTTGTTAAACGTTTTCAAACATCGTAAAAGCAAAAATGTATCTGTTAATGTACCGGGCGGTAAAAAAATAAATGGACAGGTTACCGGGCGCCAGATACAATTTTGTTGTTAACCATTATCTCAAACGGACATCAGCTTCATGGCTATCTGAAATATATAGAGTCGAATAGAAAAACACTTCTATAGCCTACATAACAAATAATGCTCATCAATTATGGATACTGATAAATACGAAGGAAGTAGATTGGCTTATCAAACGAAGCTATAGGCCACTCAAACACACCAACACCTCGTAGAATTTGCTCACCCGCCGTCTTGTTTCAGCTCATTTATCACTTGTGAAACCAAGAGTTACATCAGAAACATTAATAATTACTGTGACTAACAAGAGTATATCAACATATTCCAGACTAAACTATAGAATCGTAGCTGTACACGAACCAAGAAGTTGAACGTAGTATCAATTAAACTTTATTGTCCAAGCTCGCTTCGCTCGCTTGGACACTTATTTCAGCCGAAATCAGGTGTCATATAGGCTTGTAAAAGGTTTCCTCTTCTTCTTCTTTTTGTAACTACTTTTGTGGGAGATGGGTATACAGGCACAAAGGAAGACATTTGGCGCAGAAAGTTATATTTCGTCTATATTAACTCATTGTCCAAGCGAGCGAAGCGAGCTTTTACCATTTATGCTAAAATTCGTAATATATTGTGCCTGGAGACATTAGTGCAGTGGCGAAATTAATGCATTAGTGCAATGAAAATAAAATGTGTTCGTAATCCTCACAACAACAGTGTCTGAGGAGACTGAGGATCTGAGCGTCGCCGCTCACCGATACCACCACCACTAACACCACCACCAAACCACCACCTCCACACCACCAACACCACCACCACCACCCCCACACAACCACAACCACCACCACACCACCACCCCACCAAACCCCCACCACCACACCACCACGACACCAAACCCCCAAAAACCACCACCATCACCACACCACCACCACACCCACCACCACCACCGTGCACCACCACTACACACCACCACACCACCGTGCCCCCCACCACCACCACCCACCACCACCACCACCACCACCACCACACCACCACCACCACACCAACCACCACCACACCACCACCACCACACCACCACCACCACCACCACCACACCACCACCACCACCACACCACACCACACCACCACCACCACCACCACCACCACACACCACCACCACCACCACACACTACCACCACCACCACCACCACCACCCACCACCACACCACCACCACCACCACACCACCACCACCACCACCACCACCACCACACCACACACCACCACCACACCACCACCACCACCACCACCACCACCACCACACCACCACCACACCACCACCACACCCACCACCACCACCACCCACCACCACCACCACCCACCACCACCACCACCACACCACCACACCATCACACCACCCACCACCACCACCACACCACCACCACCACCACCACCACCACCACCACCACCCACCACCACCACACCACCACCACCACCACCACCACCACCACACACCACCACCACCACCAACCACCACCACCACACCACCACCACCACACACCACCACACCACCAACCACCACCACCTACCACCACCACCACCACCCACCACCACCACCACCACCACCACCAACCACCACCACCACCACCATCACCACCACAACCACCACCACCACCACCACACCACCACCACACCACCACCACCACCACACCACCAAACCACCACACCATCACCATCACCACCATTCCACCATTACCACCACCACCACCACTACCACCACCACCACCACCACCACCACCACCCCCACTACCACCACCACAACCACAACCACACCACCACCACCACCACCACCACACCACCATCACCACCACCACCACCAGCACACCACCACCACGACCATCACCACCACCACCACCACCACCATCACCACCACCACCACCATCACCACCACCACACCACCACCACCACCACCATCACCACCACCATCACCACCTTCACCACAACCACCACCATCACCACAACCACCACCATCACCACCACCACACCACCACCACCACCACCGCCATCACCACACTATTTCTTTTTTCTTTCTTTTTTTTAACTTTTTTCAAGAACAATTTAGCACTTTTCTTTTCTTTGTAACAAGTAAAGAAAAGCAAAGAAGGGGATGGTGAAGGTTAGGTTGGGTTAGGTCAGGTTGTAATATAAATATTTTAAGGTGAGGATATTTAAAAAGTTGACTTTAGCCTGTGCGAGCATGGACACGTTCCAGATCTTTAGTGTGGACGTCTATTTCCTAGTTAAAGAGACACAAGATGAGTCGTAAACCTATACTTCGCCATATCATCCCCAGTCATCAGAAGAAATGTCATTTCTCGGAGTTGTGTCAATATAAGGTCTGATCGGAGAAGTATATCTGCGCGATTTTCTTTCCCAGTTTTGGTCAAAATTAAATTGTGAAAGGCAAAATATTTTGTTAGATATCATCTCAAAATTATAAATGTATCAGTCAAAGTACCGGGCGGTACAAAATGTACCGGGTGGTTTACCGGGCACCAACTTAGTTAAGAGCTATCTGAAATACATACACACGACTATCCTCGCAAATTCTGGTGACAATTGAGGTGCAAAAGGTAGATTTTTTTTGGTTAAAACTCATCTCGAAGGTAGACATATATCGGCCAATATACCAAAGGTACAAAGAATACAAGGCGGTTGACCGAGCGCCAACTTATACCATAGTTTACGGTTAACGAAATCGCGCCGTTGCATATAGGTGCGAACGGCTATATCGTTCCTGAATTCAATTACGTAGTGAAATACACAGAGTTTTCTGTTGAACATCGTTCAAAGAACAAAGATGCAATGGACTAAATGTGTAGTCCAGACAGAAAACAGGATGGTTCGTGTACAAGAGAATAAGCTGAATACATACAACCCTTGTGGATGAATTATGCCAAATTAACGGTTTACTCGTCGTTTACCATGAAATATATTCACCACATGGTATAAATAATCATGTACAGTGTACCGGACGGTACCAGGTGCTACCGGACGGTACCAGGTGCTACCGGACGCTATCGGGCGGTACCGGACGCTACCGGACGGTTTTTAGTCACACCCCCAAGGACTATCTCTAGCAGTATTATATTATATTCATATCAATAATTATATAAATAATATGGAAAAAGTATAGCAATATTCTACTATAAACTAATACCAAAACACGAATGATTAATAAATTATACTAACAACTATACCCTAATACAAATAATATGAAGAAAGTATACTAATACATTGATACACACATATATATATAAAGAAATTATACTAATATAAAACATAATCTTATTATATAAATGTATAGTAATTATTTTTATTGCATGTTTTATTGCGTTAGTTCCGCTTGCAGCCAGGCATTTACACCAGATTTGAAGGCGTGCATGGTTGTGGTGAGGTGCAGGCTGGTCTGGCGCACAAGGTGTTTCCATAGTCCGACCATAGCGGGTAGGAAAGGCGCGAGTACGTTCCGTCCTCGCGATGGCACAGTCACCTGATGGTCCGATGTTTTGGGCCGCACGGGTAGAATGGGAGGGCCTGCCCGTGGGTTTGAGGCGCAGCTCTGCTAGTTGTAGGAGTTGCGTCACTGTGAGGCTTGTAATCATGACGCAACAGGCCTGCCACTCACGCCGCTGCTGGAGAATGTTGGAATGATCTGTGCGCAGCCCTCTGGGGCTTTCACCCGGGCCAGCCGCTGACTCTGTTTTTGAACCCGTCAAGGAGGCCGAGGTAATGACGGGGGACATGAGACCATGCGAGGGTCGACCGAGTATTCCATCAGGGAGCGGACTTGTGACTGGTAGCGTGGTTCCGACTCCTGAGCGTTCCAGAATGTGCGTGACGCGTCGGATTCAGCTCGTTTCCAGGCACATCCTTGCGACCTTCCGACTTAGTGGTCTGGTGTATGTGAGGGCCAAGATTCGAACTCCACCCTAGATATTGACTGACGTCCTGGAGGTGTATTTTTCTGTCTCAGGAGAAATTGGCGTGTTGGTCCCATTTAACTGCATTGCCTGCGAGAGATGGGAATGTCTCTCTCTCTCTCTTTCTCTCTCTCTCTCGTCATTCTCCTCTCTCGTCGTCTCTCTATCTCTCTCTCTCTCATTCTCTCTCTCTCCTCTCTCTCTCTCTCTCTCTCGCTCTCTCTCTCTCTCTCTCTCTCTCCTCTCTCTCTCCATCTCGTCTCTTCTCTCTCTCTCTCTCTCTCTCCCTCTCTCTCTCTCTCTCTCTCTCTCTCTCTCTTCTCTCTCACGTCTCTCTCTCTCTCTCTCTCCTCTCTATCTCTCTCTCTCTCTCCTCATCTCCGTCTCTTTCTCTCTCTCTCTCTCTCATCTCTGTCTCATCTCTCTCTCTCTCTCTCTCTCTCTCTCATCTCTCTCCCTCTCTCTCTCTCTCTCTCTTCTCGCTCTCTCTCTCTCGCTCGCTTCAGCTCGCCTCGCTCGCTCTCGCTCTCGCTCCGTCGCTCTCGCTCGCTCCCTCTCTCTGCGCTCGCTCTCGCTCTCGCTTCGCTCGCGCTCTCGGCTCTCGCTCTCGCCTCGCTCTCGCTCTCGCTCTCGCTCGCTCTCGCTCTCGCTCGCTCCTCGCTCTCGCTCTCGCTCTCGCTCTCGCTCTCGCTCTCGCGCTCTCTCTCTCTCGCCTCTCCTCATCTCTCTCGATCTCTTCATCTCTTCTCTCGTCTTCTCTCTCTCGTCTCGTCTTAGTTCTCCATAATCTCCTCTCCTCCTCTCTCTCTCTCTCTCCTCTCTCTCTCTCTCTCTCCTCTCTCCCTCTCTCTCTCTTCTCTTTCTCATTCTAACTGGAAACCATCAACGGCTTAGAAACACACTCATTGAGTACAACAGTTCTCCCTTCAGAAGATGACCTTGCGTATGTGTATACAAAGAAACACGCCATGATCCCACCGATAATATACAGATCAGAGGTTTCATCTCTTTCAACAGTGGACAGCATACAGAGTCCCGCCGCACATCGTTGCTACAGAGGTCTGGCTCTGGTAATGTCGGAATAACATCCCAGCTGACTGTAATTGAACACGCCTTTGTGGTGATAAGCAGTCAAGCAAAAAGCATCAATATATATGATACAATGGAAAATCCTTATTAAAATCATAATGTTTATGTACGGATAGCATGCTTGACTTCAGCCAGTTTATATGAACTCGCTGTTGGTTACCCTAGCATTTTGATGGGTGATCTGAATGCCTCCCTTAAGAGGCTGGGAGTATATGCCGCTGGCGCTTCCAACATAATGTTAAAAGCTTGTCTCTTTCATGGAAAACAAACCAAGTGTGTCTGAATTTCTCAATGGTACCTGAGCGAACACATTTACAGGGGAACAAGCTGATTATATCTGTCTGATCAATGACCCTGCACTGAGTCATCACTGTAGGGGGTTGACACGTTGACATCCGATCCACACTTTGTGTGGTGTATGGGAAGATCCTCTCCCTGATACAGTAGAGACACACGTATGGTCCACAAAGAGACTGTGTGTTCCGAAGAAACATGAGGCAACGCATTAGGGGAACAAATGAATAACTGGTATAAACATTACACCCGCCTCATCGACAGAAAAAATTCAAGACAGACATAATACACCAACGG
>JACEEZ010019294.1:48158-54132 GCA_016584305.1 Chionoecetes opilio | reverse complement strand
GCACCGTTTCATGTGCGGTAAGAGAAACTTAAGTATACACGCCGCTACTCTTAATTAACTTCATAAAATATATATTTCACCAACTTCATAGCCGATCGCAACGTTTCTGTTGATGTTTTTGATGAGTATACGGGCAAATCCTCATTATAGACTATTTATAGTCGTACAAAGGCAACGAAGTTTGATCAATGTGTACTGTTACATGAGTACATGAGTACTGTTACCAATACACCGCCGCGTGAAACCTCAACCAACCCTGCCTTTCTGTCTACTCTCGGTAACAATTTGAAGGTTCTGCCGCGACCTAGCCTTCTTCGGTACGTCGTCGTTCGTCGCTCTACCGCCTTGACTCTCGGTATAAGCCAAAGAGTACAGGGCGGTTGACCGAGCGCCAACTTATACCGTAGTTTACGGTTAACGAAATCGCGCAGTTGCATATAGGTGCGAGCGGCTATATCGTTCCTGAATTCAATTACGTAGTGAAATACACAGAATTTTCTGTTGAACATCGTTCAAAGAACAAAGATGCAATGGACTAAATGTATAGTCCAGACAGAAAACAGGATGGTTCGTGTACAAGAGAATAAGCTGAATACCTACAACCCTCATGGATGAATTAGGCCAAATTAACGGTTTACTCGTCGTTTACCATGAAATATATTCACCACATGGTAATAATAATCCTGTACAGTGTACCGGACGGTACCAGGTGCTACCGGACGGTACCGGACGCTACCGGACGGTTTTTAGTCTTGCCCGGCCATCCAAAGACAAATGGATGGCTAACGCCTGTTTCTCTTTCTTCAAATCCGTCAGTTCACACCATATTTCAATGTCTTTCCTCCAATTCTCGTACGCCGACTCATCAACAAACTTTGGGGGCAACTTGGGCGACGCCATAGTGCAGAAAATACGCTCTGCTACCAGTGTTAATGCTCACTCACCAGGCGCCTGGGATCAACTACCGTCAGCTGACCATTCCGATCCGCCATGACAGGGATGTCATGTCATGACGTCATAGCGCTCCATATTCAAAAGGGGGTCACCCTTGCTCCACACATCAACAGTCAGGATTTAATGCTCACCAGGATCGGTCTTACGTTGGCATGCACAAGCCCAAGACACTTTGTATGTATTTGATTTGTATGTATTTTGTATGTACTCATTGATTCTCCTCCGTCTCATCCAGACACTGTCATGGCTATCATGGATTACCTCAATCGTACACTCACGAGTCTTGGTATGCTCCACGTCCACCTAACATTGGACATGCTGCTTTACATCGTCGCCTGCCTCATCAAATGGAACGATCCCGTACGCTGGAGAAGTGTGATCCTGAGACCAGGAATGATGCACACATTGATGTCTTTCCTAGGAACTATAGGGTACAACATGAAAGGTACTGGTGCAGAGGAGCTCGTTGGTGCAGCGTACAGTGGTTTGGCCAGCATCTTCTGTTGAAAAACATGGCCAAAGGCAATGCGAACTTTTCGTATAGTCGTTACTGCACTCCTTCATGATTTTTTGCAGACAGAAGATACAAATCATGATGATATTGCTGCATACCTTGAGAAGGCAAGGGAACATCCTACAGGCAAACTCTGGGTGGACTGCTTCATGAAACCCACAATGCCTGCACACAAATTCCTGAGAGCTAAGCGTGAGGGTGACTGGCTACTAACTACAACAGCACTGCCTGAAGATGATGTATTTTTTTTTCTGCTGGGCACCATCATTATGCACAGTACATCACCTGGCTCCTGCGTGATATGCAGCACCTACCACAGGATGCCAAGAAAGATTTCCTCAATGGAGCGCACGTGTGTCGTCATTCTCAAGGAGCTGCTGTAGTATCCAGTGATCAGTTTGGGGAACAGACATATATCAAGTAGGAAAGCAAGCTGGGGGAATGAAGGGTATTTCTCCCAACCCTGAACAAGTTGCTGTCTGGATTGAATCATTCAGTGTCTGCTTTCAACTCTCCATGGCTCTGAATGACATGTACAGCACTGTAGCAGAAATTTCTAGTTCACATGCTAAACACCATGAAGGTGAAAAGAGGCGTGCTTTGGATGGAGAAGACCGAGAAAGGATATTGAATGAACTTCAAAAGCATTCTCATCCACTCACTGATTGAGCAAGTCACCATCCTTGTACAACAACATTGTCAATGGACGAGTGGCATCAGATAAAGACATCAATGTCCAGGATGCGGTCGAGATTGGCCATGAGACCTGGGCAAACATTCAGAGAGAGTTAAAGGCCACGGTTGTTCGCTCAACAACATCCCTCTATTTCTACACCCCGGAGCTAGTGGGTATTCCAGTACGAGACATGGCAGTGGCGGCACATGGTCGCTATGGGCATCGTTAGCTGATTGGCTGAGCGACTACAATGACGTCACAGCCTCGCCAGCGAATCACAATTGTGTAAAAATAAACGTGCCAGCCAATCAGATTGTGTCTCAAACGTGTCAGCCAATCACAAGGCAGCAGCCGCGGCCTGCATTTTCAAGGTCGTTGTACTTATTTCTATTTTCTATTCCATCATTCTTTCATCCCCTATGTCACCTCCGTCGCTTCAACACTTGTTTCTACCTCCACATACACTTGGGTAACACGCCGGTGGCTTGTACTTCTTGTATTCTAGCTATTAATTATTCCTTCAGAGTAATAGGGCGCTCTTCTTCTTCTTCTTGTGATCTTTTTCGCTTGATAATCTATTCGTAGCTCGCCTTCCTGCCAGTTGGGGGAAGCCACCACCCCGGGAGGCGGGTCACAAACCCCCGGCTAACACCCGGTACCCATCACTGCTGGATGGACACGGGCTTGGGTTTTAATTAAGGAAAAGGGCACGCCAATACCTTCAGTCTGCCGCGGAGCCGTGCGTGGTGGTGTCTGGCATCGCTAGTCGCTACCCGCCAGTGTGGTGAGATGCCGCCGCTCACCACTCGGCCCATCACCCCAAAACAAACTCACCACGAGCTCATGGGTTTGTTATATGGTCTAATTTCATTTGTATACTTGCCCTGTTCAGTTCTTGAGTCAGAAAACATCATATATACTCAATTTATGAGTATTTGTATGCATGTAGCGTCCTCAACACCACCCTATAGGCAGTCACCTTGTTTTGACAACTTAAAGTCTTTAAGTACGTCATCAATCTCCACGCAGAATACCAAAACAGCTGATGACAGTCGCTAAGTTGTTAAGCATGGACGTTAGCGTCTCTGAATGTGGCCCCAGGAGATGCAGAAAGAGTTTGCTGCATCCCTCCCTGATGGCTTCCACAGGCCCATCAACAAGAAGGTGAAAACCATGCAGTTACTGAAGCGCGGTGTGAGGCTGAAAGACAGAACTGTTTATGATCTGCAAGCTATATTCGCTCGTTTCCTGGTGGTTGGACATAAAAGGAACAACAACTTATCTGTTGTCTTCCAGCATGAGCTGTGCCCTGTGCCTCCATCGCTCATCGACGAGTATGGCTGCCTCAGAAAAGGCAACAAGTCCCTGCTGGTCTTGGCGTCTTGGTGTTGCCGTAATGAACTCTCCTCCGAATGTTCTGCTGGTGGATGCCTCGCAACTGCTTTACCATATTGTCTGGCCATCATCGAAAACAGTTGGGGATCTTGCTGACGGAATGAAAAGTTGTCTGGTCAACTAAGAAGTAAAGACCTATGCCATTTTGGATCGGTATGATGGTATCAGTGCAAAAAATCATGAGAGGCACAGAAGAGCCAGGGAAGGATCAACTGCATACCAGTTGACTTTAACCTCACCTCTACCTGGACGCGCAGCCACTATGAAGTGCAAAGATAACAATCGGCAGTTCTCCCAACTACTCTGTAAGCATGACCTTGGTGGCAACATTGATCTTGTGAGCAGAGCTGACAGTATTGTAACGCATGATGAAGCAGACATATCTCTCAAAAGCTACATGCTGCTTCAGGGGGAGCTCGGACTGCGCATTATTAGTGACGACACAGATGTGTTTGTTCTGCTTGTATACTGGATTACTGGTGCTGGAAAGGTGGGTTGACATGCCGAGTTCAGATGGAGAAATGGGACAGATCGGTGTTCGACATCAACGCCACTGTCGCCAAGCTGGGGGAGAAATGCAAAGGCATCTTGGGTATGCATGTTCGTACCCAAATGGGAAGGGAAAGGCCTCTGCTCTCAAAGTGCTCCTTCAGAATGACATCCCTGGATTGGACACAGTTCTAGGGGAAGAGGATGCCACCCAGTATGACCTGATGGAAACTGGTACAACATTCCTTCTGGCCCTCTATGGAGAGAATAAATGCGCTTCCATGAATGGTGCTAGGCATAACATATTTTGCAAGCGTAAAAAATCACCATCATTGAAGTCCCTCCCCCCAACAAACAATAACCTGGCCCTCCACATCCGACGAGCACATTTGCAGATCATCCTGCGGAAGGCTGCAGCCAAGGCTACCCTTCCTGCTGTCGAAATTACCGACTACGGTTGGGAAGTTGATGCTAACAACGAAGTGATGCCAGTGTTGTCCAGGGATCCCATAGCACCTGAACAGCTAATGGACGTTATCAGCTGCAACTGTCAAGCCGAGGGAAAGGCATGCAGTGGGAGGTGCAGTTGTGTGGGAAATGAACTATCATCCACCCACTACTGACTGTGTGAAGGAGAGGGGGAATGCTTCAACCCACTAACACAAAGGGTTAATGACGAGAGAGACGAGGAGGGATATAAAGAAGACGAGGATATGGAGAGGAAAGACATTGACCATGAAGAGGAAGACACGTATTGACTCCAGTCAGACCATTTCCACGACAACTCCATTGTGCGCAGTGCTAATTGTTGATTTAAAGAACAATAATATGTTGATTTAGAATATAAGATTCAAAACCGATTTTTGCTTTGATTTAAAACATATGTAATGTCAAATAGGGAATATATTCGTAATTTCGTGACATACCTTATTAATATGCTAAATAGGCAATTTATAAAAATAAAAAAATAAAAAATATACACATAGCATCTTGCAGTTTTACACGGGTAAACTAAGTCACAACCAATCACAGCGCGTTCCGCGGCCACGTCATATTTTGGCCCCAAAAACTGCATAGACAATGCATAAACTCATTCTATTTGGTGAATTTTTAAGCAAAATGAATATGAGTACAGTGATATGTAACTTATTTTGCATCCAAAGCTTCATAATACCTCGCGTTTTAGGTGTGAGTAAACGGATCCATTATTTAAATTCAGCTTAGGTTAGGTTAAATTAGGTTTTTGGAAAGAATTTTTTTTTGTGGTGTTCCTTGATGTAATTTAAGACTGATTTTGGGATTCATTTCTAGGGCAAAGCACTTGTTTCTGAATCCCCCCCTCCCCATGAACTTGAGGACCAGTGGGAAACAGTTTTTTTTGGGTGGGGTAACATCCGAACGAGATATTTGCAATATCCAAGCCCAAAATCCAGGTCCAAAATCAAGCAAAGCACATCAAAGAATACCAGAAAAACAGAATTTCATAAAAAAAACCTAACCTAGCCTAACCGTTCTTAACCTAATTTAAGCTGAATTTAGATATTTTTTGGAGACTGCCGTAATAAGAAAACGTAAACAAACCACTTGGCGTCAGTGTGAGCGCGAGTAGGTCCCGCACGCCGTATTCCGGCCTCCCCCTCCCGCCGCTGCTACTGTCTAACAGCAAGCCGTAGATACGTTATTAAGCTCTGGTCCCAAACACGTTATATAAGAAAAGTGATCAGGGAAAAAGATAAACATTGAATGGCAGGTCCAAAAATGGTGTAAATTTTGAGAACCTCTTTCTACAAATTAACCCAACTTTGCCCCATGAAGTCGATCACGTCCGTCTGACTGATACAGACGGAAAAAGACGACGGAACGAGAAAAAACACGGAAATCGTAGCATTGACGGAAAAAGTGCTATTGTGACGGCGCCTTTACCCATATGTGCACGACATCAACCA
>JACEEZ010019294.1:18158-43158 GCA_016584305.1 Chionoecetes opilio | reverse complement strand
TAATATGCCACAAATTAGTACGAACATAATGTAAAATATGTGTGGAAAAAGTTTCAATTAAACTAATATGAAATCTGAATCACATTTGGTAAAATTCTAGAGTCCTTTCCCGCCCTTATTAGTGGTTTCATTTTATCCAGACCTTCACAAATCCCTTCAGATACCTCTAAAACGTAAAAATAAGTGGGGGATAGATTAAAAAATAAAAAATAAATTACTAACCTAACCTAACCTAACCTAACCTGGTAAAATTGTAGCCCGTCAGGGTGGCAAGGTTGGTAGAGACGTGAGTTCGCAATGTGTAGCGTCCCTGTGCATTCGGTCAGCGGTTCGAGTCCGCCTAGTTCGTGCTGACGTGGCGGCGCTTTGTATAGTCAATAACCTTGTAGTTGGTACTTACAAAGTGTCTAGATAGGATGAAAATCTTATCTTATCTTGGTAAAATTGTAGTCCTTTCCTACCCTTAGATCTCGTTAGGAGGTTATTGGTTAGGTTGTAGTGAGGTTAGGTTAGAAATTTTATTTTGGGGGGTCCAGGGCGGGGGTAATGTAGGGGGGCGGGGGCGTTGAAGGGGGCATCTCTTCCCCACTTTATAATTACGTTTTAGAGGTATCTGAAGGGGTCTGTGAAGGTCTGGAGAAAAAGAAACACCAATAAGGGCGGGAAAGGACTCTAGAATTTTACCCCTCATTTCATTCAGGGCCCCGCACTCCCACCAGCCTAGGGTCCCGCACACCATAAATCCGCCCCTGGCGTCGGCCATCTCTTTTATTACAATTCGTAACCCCTACCGTACAGCATAGACCCCCCTAAAATAAAGTTTTATGTGGCGTAGGCCATTTCTTTTTTTGTATCAGTAATTAGTATGTATAATGTAACCTCTAAATAAGGAAAATAACAATAATTTGATTCAAATTTCCTTTTAACATTTATTTCTGGACAAAAAGTACCTGAGATTCCTGGGAAAGACAGTTTAGATAGATATATAGCCAGAGCTGGGCTGTATTTGAATACATTTGTATTTAAATACATTTGTGTATTAAGAAATCTATTTATAAATACATTAATTTTCATGTATTTAAATACAGTAATTAAATACTTTAATGAGTATTTAAATACATTGTATTTATATACGTTCATATAATATAAAAATGTAAATACTTTTTTATTCTATTTATTTATTTTTTCAGTTAATTTGGCCATAAACCCGCCTAACTATCTGGCAATCCTGATGTTACAGTGAACCAGTGTTTCCACTCTCAGGAAATATCCTTATTTGAAGGAAATTTAGGCCTGAGAAGGAAACTTCTAAGGAAACGCAAATCTAAGGAAATCCTAAGGAAATAAAACAAAATTCAGACATTTCTAGAGATATGTAGATTAAGATTAAATAGCCAGGTGAGATGATAATATTAACACATTTTATTTGCCTTTGACAAAATGACCAAAGAACAAATTCTCGGTCCTAATTTCTTATCATATTCATATCTATAGCATTTACCACAGCAAGGATATTGGGGAATGGGGAGGAGGGATCGAGGTGGAGCAAAGGTGGTGGGTGGCGACGGGCTGGTGTGAGCCGCGAGACAGGGGGGTAGAGCTCTCCAATGACTCTGCACTAACTACCTGTCTACTGAGTCCATTAAAATAATTCACCACCCTATTTGTGAACCAGTTTTTCCCTATTTCCTTTCTAAATCTACGCCCTTCCAGCTTGAATCCATACTTCTTGTTCTACCCTGGTTAATAGCCGTAAGAACTTTTCCTACCTCTCCTTTATTAAATCCCTTTATCCACTTAAAAACTTCTATCAGATCGCCCCTTACTCGATCTGCGTCTCTCTCTCGAGTTATCTGCTGTTAAAACCACAAATTAGATCCATTTCAGTATTTCCTTCTTCTATAATAATATAAGCGAAAGTGTGTGTGTGTGTGTGTGTCTGTGTGTGTGTGTGTGTGTGTGGTATAGGTTCCGCCCCCTTGGCGGAATCCCATCATATACCACATTTTTGGAACCAGGTTGACCAGGGGAAGGTTTTAAGCTCACTTATGAGATGATCCGATCACTTTATTGTTTTAATTTTTTTAGCAGCCTATTAGCGATAATTGTGAAAAAAAAGTGGGTTGCGAGAATTGAGGAAGCCTTGATGTAGGGTGATGGGTAATGGGTGAGTGAATGGGTGGGGTGATGAGTAATGGGTGTGGGGTAATGGGTGAGTGAATGGGTGGGGGGTGATGGGTGATGGGTGAGGGAATAGATGGGGGGTGATGGGTAATGGGTGAGTGAATGGGTGTGTGGTGATGGGTAATGAGTGAGTGAATGGGTGGGGGGTGATGGGTAATGGGTGAGTGAATGGGTGGGGGGTGATGGGTAATGGATGAGTGAATGGGTTGGGGGTGATGTGAATGGGTTGGCGTTAATACATACATTTCTACATCCATGATTTCAGGAAAGTTAGAAGGGGCTATCTGGAGAGTCTGTGTTTGGTGGGCCGAAGGCACACCAAACACAGGTGGTGGGCCGAAGGCTCACCAATAGCCCTCCGCAGGAGCTAGCCAAAAAGTCCGCCCGGAGGGCGGCTTTGCGGCTAGTGGTATTATAAGTTTTCTCACACCAACATACATGACACTTACTCATTCTTATCTCCTCTTCCCTCACCCCACCACGCCTTGCTCCAGTGATGGGTGAGGATAGGTGGGGGGAGGGAGGGAGAAGATATCGAGGGTGTGACTCTAAAGGGGAGTAGTAGGGGTTGAAATGTTGGAATAGTGGCGACTGAAACTGTTATAATACACCTTTATATTATATATATATATATATATATATATATATATATTTTATATATATTTTATATATATATATATCATTATTGTTTTTTTTTCATTATTATTATCTTATTGATAATTATTACAATTTCTTATTATTTTTGCTAGCTAATATTTCATTATTACAATTGCTATCATTGTTATCATCATACTACCATAGATAGTAGTTTGTGTGTGTGTGTGTGTGTGTGTGTGTGTATGTGTGTGTGTGTGTACATGTGTGTGTGTGTATTCATCTAGTTGTATTTTACAGGGCCAGAGCAATGCTCGTGTGGCCCCGTCTCCATATCAACATTTATATCATTCATCCTTAGTGCTTTGTGTTGGCCGAAGCCAGCACCCCGGAGAGCAGGTCACAAACCCCGGCTAACACCCGGTACCCATTCACTTGTTACCCTTCTTAGTATGGTTATTTTACGGGTAACGGGTTCACTCCATGTTGATACTGGTTACTAACCTGTAAGGGTGATTGCCGGATGATGCCCTCTTGACGGGCTGGTAACTTGCTTCGTTGCCCAGAGGTACACATCAAATAAAGTGGTATGTATGGGCAAAAACGTGGTCGAGCGTTCTTTAGGTAATTTATAAGTATTCTTAGTGCCAAGGTTTCGAGTAAGAACAAATATACTACGAAAGATATATATTATATATTATATATTATATATATATATATACACTTGTGAAGGTTTATACATTAAAAGTAATGTCACGCAGTTCGTTAAGTAACGGCCAATGAAACTAATGTCTAATAGACAGAGCCAGAACAGTTAGTTTTCGTGACAAGGTACTCTCACACCTCCTGGGTGTGGAGTACAAACAGACACTCTGAAAGGTGTCTTTGTGAGTAGGAGCCCCCTGTAACGCGTCTCCTCGTAATCTGTGTTCGGGCCCCTCTCCGGCCAGTTGCAGCATATAAGGAAAGGAGGCCGGAACTGACGGGTTTTCCGGTTTGGACATGTCCCCTCAGGCCTGTTGGCACTCCTCGTCAGCGTCAATCATCCTTGGGTCAGAGCGCTGAGATGACACACACACAACTTGTGTGTGCCTTCTGGAGCCAGGGGCAAGGTGTGTCTACGTGTTGCTTCAAGACACCAGGTTGACTGTCCACGTCATCCTTATGGGCCATGGCGTGATACTTCGTCAACAAAACCTCATCAAAAGGTGTCAGCACTCAGCATCCGCTAGGCGCCAGTACAAGACAACACAGACACTCAGACATACTATATTAGTATCGATTAACACATACATATAATATAAACCAGTAGGCTAATACACTGCTGGGTGGGCAGGGGCTCGGGTTTTTTAAGGAAACAACCCATCTGTTTCCGCTCCGCCGGGGATCGAACCCGGGACTTCTCGGTTGTGAACTGAGCGTGCTTCCCCTACACCACGGAGTACCTCCTATGGGGGTGGCTGAGTGGTTAGCGTCTTGGAGTGCTGAACTCATGTCCCGAGTTCGAATTTCCCGCCGGGGGCAACTCTTTCAAGGGCCTGGTAGGGAAGCAGAAGGTCCCCAGTTCAAATCTCACCAAGGAGCAACTGTCAAATCCATCGTTCGAGTGCCCGAAGCAAACCCACATGCAGCGTATACCTGTCTGCCGATTGGAGAGTGTGACGGGGGATTCTAGGGGCTGCATGCGCCTAAATTGAAGATCCGAACATTACAGAAAATGGGATCTTCATCTGAGCCACAGGTGTCACTATAAAAAAAAAGAGCCTGCGCCACCAACGGGCGAGATCGACCAACATCAAGAACTCTCAATATGCCTACAGGGGGCTATAGGCTACAACGGATAAAAAAAAAAAAAAAAAAAAAATATCTGAAATAATTATATTAATAATGAAATAATAATAATAATTTGGATGATAATAATAATAACAATAATGAAAATGATGATGCCATTATTAACCATAATAATAGTAGACTAAGACTACTACTACTACTACTACCCACTACTAATAATAATAATAATAATAATAAAAATAATAAAAAAGTGAGCTAGACTAGATGTGTATAGTGACGCCTGTGTGATATGGTAATGATCCGTTTTTCTGTGATGGTCTGCCCTCAGAGGTAGAGGGAGGGAGGGAGGTTTCACAGAGCGGCATTGTCAGCTGAGCTGCAATCGGCCAATGATAACACGGCCTCAGAATTCTGTGGCTCTGAGCCAATGAGCGTTACGCTACCATAACGTGTCTCGGCAGTCGGAGTAGTCACTAGTCAGTTCTTGGTCTTGGTACTAGTCAGGAGTCCCGTTTCGAGAAAAAAAAAAGAGAAAAAAAACAATACCGAAATCCAATACCGACCAAATAATATACCGATACCGGTATACCGATGCAATACTAATACCGATACCGGTATACCGGAAAATAAAAATACCGGTAATACCGGTGCTAAAATACCGGGGTTATTTTTGGGATACCGATACCCGGTGCACATCCCTAATGCACAGTCCAGGGTTGTGAACTGTACATAATTATCGTATTTGTTTCGATAATTTGACTATCCGTACGATGTACGATGCATGGTTGAGAATCGTACACAAAATACGATAATTGATTCACAAATATAATTACATTATAAAGTCATACAAAAATTGTCATGGCAAAAAAAAAAAAAAAATATCTTCGCTGTTAACTTTTCCCCGAGAGAGAGAGAGAGAAGAGGAGAGAGGGGAGAGAAGAGAGAGAGAGAGAGAGGGGAGAGAGAGAGAGAGAGAGAGAGAAGAAGAGAGAGAGAGAGAGAGAGAGAGAGGTTTTGAGTTTGACTTTTGGTCCTTTGCATGACATGGATTTGGGACCGTTTGCTTGCCGCATTAGAACTCAGATTGTGAGAGGATATTTAGCAAGATTAACCTTACCAAGACAAAGGTAAGACACTGACTTCTAACGGGAACCATACTTGGTTCTCTTCCAGCAGCGCGCAGTGTGTAAGGGAAAAGGGAGATTGTGTTTTCTTTCATCCCTACAGAGATATATTTAAATCGATTTACAACTGACACACTATCATTATAAGCGCCAGCTGACACAGGGGATAAAAGAAAGGAGGAACAGGAATACCTCTTTTCTTTTGAGGATGATAGCTATGTATATAGAGTTCTCGAGTTCAGCTTCTTTTGAGTCATTACGTGTTACTAAATATATTTTTGTTTTATTTAATTTCATTTATTTTGGAAAAAAATAATTAACATGGAATTTTGTGTCATGATTGGATATATGTATTACTAGCCGCAAAGCCGCCCTCCGGGCGGACTTTTTGGGTAGCTCCTGCGGAGGGCTATTGGTGGGCCTTCGGCCCACCACCTGTGTTTGGTGGGCCTTCGGCCCACCAGACTCTCCAGATAGCCCCTTCTAACTTTCCTGAAATCATGGATGTAGAAATGTATGTATTAACGCCTTACCCATCACTCCCCACCCATTCACTCACCCATTACCCATCACCCCCCACCCATTCACTCACCCATTACCCATCACCACACACCCATTCACTCACCCATTACCCATCACCTCCCACCTATTCCCTCACCCATCACCCCCCACTAGACCTGTTCAGAAAACAATTTTTTCCTATTTTTATACCCTCCTGCACGGTTTCCAATGCTTTTTGACCTGGAAAAGTCGAAAATTACGACCATTATAAGCCAAAATGTCAGGAACTTTTGCCTCATGAAGCATGAGTTCTATTCTATACACGTTTTCTGAAACCCAGTTTCGGAGCATTTTGTTTTTTTGGGTTTTCGCCTATTTTTTTCACCATAAATGGGCATAAGCAGGTAAAGCAAGTAATTAGATCTGACTGAAACATCAAAATGCATAGAACTTTTATGGAATATTACATGTGATATTTACAGACAAATTTCAAAAAATTAAACTAAATATAATTTATTTCACTTATCACAAATTCACAATGGTTTTAGCATGACATCTAATGGTCTTTATGTTTGTTGCAGATCTGTTAAAAACCTGCTAACAAATCCAGAGATACTTCACAAGATAACTTCACTATGGCAGTAAAGCAAGGGAGCCCCGGGAGGACGCCAAAGTTGACATCTCAGAACCTCCACCTTTGCAGTCCAGAGACAAGCGTCACGCCGACCTGCTACTAGATCTGCTACAGAAACCTTCCTGATCGGCTACCCATCTCCAGTATCAGTGGCATCCCAGTTACCCACCAACAGACAGGCCTTCCAGTACTTCCTCATCTCCAGAGTTTGCAAAAATACAGGGAAATCCTAAGCATCAAGACCTCGCCAATGAAACAGTGGAGGCTATCATCCCATTCTGGCAGATGGCTAGGATCAAAAACCATGACCAAGTACAATGCAGCGCAGCATTTCATGACACTTACAAAAGCACGGGAGATCTAGCAAGGAATAAAGGTAGAACAGGTGACCCTGGAGGGAAAAGGAGTGCCTTTGTCCGGGAATTAGATACCCTGTTCGACATAGGAGCTTCAGATGCCATCCGGGAAATAGAGAGAAACCGACTGCTATAAAGGGGAGAAGAAGGACAAGGACATCAGGTTCTACCAGGATCAGAAGACAGAGAAAAAGGGCCCACATGTCTGGTCATGACAAGATATTTGAGTCACGGTCCCAGCAGCAAGCAGAGAGGGCTGCAAGACTGCAGCAGAGAGAGGAACAAGATATGAATTTGTCACAAAATTTCTACAATTTTTCAGCTGCCACACAGCGAAGGACTGCTGCTGATGTGTCTACCTGGGCTACCCAACCGACAGTGAAGGGAATGCAGAGGACATGGATACCAACAACCTCGTCCTGGATGTTCACATCACCAAGACACCTGTGACTCTCACATTTCCCTGGAGGGTCATGGAGTGTGTTGACATCTGCAGTACCGCTGATCGTCTGGGATTGTCTGACAATAAAGTGACAGCCTTAGTCTCTGCTACATTGAAGGCTGGTGGAGCTGACCTGGACAATTTTGTCATCTCAACCTCAACAACGAGACGGAACAGGATGCTGACAAGGTACCACATCAGCCAGGAGTACATGGCAGCTTTTAGCCGAGGACCCCCCCAAGTATGCTGCTCTCCACTGGGATGGCAAGATGCTGAGAGATGTCCTGGGAAGTGATCCTGGGACCACTTCAGAGACTTTTGGCTGTGCTTGTTCCCCAGGGGCCACCTGCATATCCTGAAGGCAAGCTACTGGGAGTACCAGTGATAGACAGCTCAACAGGAACGGCTCAGGCAGAGGCATCCATGGATTTGCTGGAGGGATGGGGGCTTATGGAGTGATCACTGCCCTTGTGTTGACACAAGGCCAGCAACAGTGGAGTACACGGGGAGCTGCCAAGCTTCTGGAGCAACAGCTTGACAGGAGGTGTTCTACCTGGCCTGCAGACACCACATTCTAGAAGTGTGGTTGGTGCTGTATGGGGAGAATCTGTTGGCAAGGTCAAGAGCCCCGAGAAATCCTTGGTTCAAGCACTTCAAGGACGTTTGGACAGATCCTACCACAGACAACCTACACCCTGTCCATCAGACCAAAAATGGTTGAATAGAAAGAAGAAAGAGTGCAAGGAAATACTACAGGAAATCCTGAGGTTGGAAAGCCCTAGAG
The DNA here is from genome assembly GCA_016584305.1 of Chionoecetes opilio. Classification (NCBI taxonomy): domain Eukaryota; kingdom Metazoa; phylum Arthropoda; class Malacostraca; order Decapoda; family Majidae; genus Chionoecetes; species Chionoecetes opilio. The sequence continues at coordinate 34,748 of JACEEZ010019294.1, read as the reverse complement.
CTGACTACCGTGAGATGGCTGAGCTTACACTGATCGTCCTTGGAGAAAACGCCTCCCCGCGGAATCCACTGGAGTCGTCCTGGAGCCATTCATCAGGCCAGGTGGATGGCCAGAAACCTTATTCTATGAAGATGTTCATGTTTTTCTGAGCAGCTGGGTACGATGAAGAAACTGTTGTGAAGCTGGAACGCCTCAACCCCTTCCTAGGACTTTTCTATACCCCATGTGGATGTCATCTACAAATTGCTGCAGATGCTCCTGCAAATGATCTGCAGTTCATGAAGGACATGATGAAGTTCAAGAGAACAGATCCAGAGATTGCTCAGGCAGTGCTACAAAAACTTGAAAACCACAAGTGGTACCTGACCAGGAGGTTGTGCCGTTCGCTCTCTTCGGTAGCAGACTCAGTGACAAAGAGAAGCAGGACATTTCTGCAAGCTGCACGCCACTGAGAAGCCAGATAGCTTTTAGACGAGGGAAACCTATGTTCCCTCAGGTTACAGCCAAGCGACTCTGGATGATCTAGTTTGGGCCAGAGAGTCATCTTCTGCTTGACACCCTTGGCATTGAGTATGACTGGCTTCTGCAACCTGTGGCGACATGGCAAGGAATGATGACTACAGCAAGGCCCTGGAATAGGGCAGCAATGTAAAAGTAGTGAATGACATTGCTGAGCGGGGAGTCAAGATGATGACTGATTTCGCAAACATCATTACCACAGATTCTCAGCAAAAAACAGTACCTCTTCAAATGTGGAATACAACCGTTGGAGCGATTTGATAGCTTGAAGAAGCAAACTCTGAAAAAATGACTGTGAAGTGTCCTTCTGACATAGAAATAGAGTTTTCTGCCCCTTGAAAATAGTTTTTAGAGTCTTTGTCACCCCATTTTTTGATATCAAGATTGTAATATTTTTTAAATTTTTATGAAATTTTCAGAAAATTTGCTTTTTTTTGGATATGATGTGTTCTTTTTTTCTTGAATGTTCACTGGATTGTTTTTTCAGAAATAATATTAAAAATGCTTCAATTGATACCCAATTTGGTTGTTCTATCCCAATTGTAACAAAAGTTCAGGTGAAAAAAGTCTGGCGGAAGGCAAAATTAGGCGCTTTTCTACTGTCGCGGGCTTAATATCTTGAGGTCCAATGAGGCAAAGGTTCCTGACATTTTAGCTCAAAATGGTTGTGATTTTCAGCTTTTCCAGGTCAAAAAGCATGGGAAACCTTGCAGGGGGGTATAAAAATAGGAAAAAATTGTTTTCTGAACAGGTCTAACCCCCCACCCATTCACTCACCCATCACCCCACACCCATTACCCGTCACCCTACCCATTCACTCACCCATTACCCATCACCCTATATCAAGGTTTCCTCAATTCTCGCAACCCACATTTTTTTTTCACAATTCTCACTAATAGGCTGCAAAAAAAAAGAGAAAAAAAAGTGATCGGATCATCTCATAAGTGGGCTTAAAAGTTGCCCCTGGTCGAGCTGGTTCCAAAACTGTGCCATATGATGGGATTGGGGCACGGGGGGCGGCACCTATCGCGGACACACACACACACACACACTTTCGCTTATATTATTATAGATATATTTTGGTGAAAAGAGAAAATATTTTTATATGTGGATTGCTGAATTCAATGATGTATATAGTTATCTACTGACTATATTATTTTACCTAAGGTTGTACGATAATCTATCTGAAAATACGATAATTTTGGTGGCTCGGTACGATAATGTGGGCTGCAAAAGTTCACAACCCGGGCACAGTTTCACGTCGCGCCTCACAGAGGAAGGTCCTTCACCCTGCGCTCCCCAGCTCACCTCTTATCTTGTTGCCAGACGTTCAGTTCGCCCTTCATAGGCTTGCCCTTGAGCTTGCTCTGACTCAAGCCCTGTTATAGGGGCTTGCTGCTCCTGTCAGGGAGCTGCAGGGAGACAAGATTAAGTAGTTGTCTGGTGGCCTGGCACCGCTGTTCCCCTGCGCACCTACGTGGTGTGCCGGCCTGGGGCCTGCCTTGTTTGTGTACGTTGTTGGGTTGTTTGTCTGGTTGGTTGTGTTTGTGGGTTGCCTTGTTTAATAGTATAGTAATACTACTAATAAGTACTTAATATAGTTTATTTTAAATATAAGTAGTTTAAATATACCACACTGGCTCGACTCTGTCTCCTGCGTTGTCAGTAGCTCTTGTTAGCTGTGTGTCTACCTCGGTAGCCAAGTTTGTGGTGTTGTGTTGCCATGTTCCAGCCTCGGCAGTCTTGTTTGTTGTGTTGCTGTTAGCTGTGTTCCTGCGCAGTCTTCTCTGTTGTGTTGCTGTTAGCTCTCCTCTTTGGGTGAAGAGCCCGCCCAGGTTGCAACGCCTAAGGAGACACCAAGCTCCCTCTGGACAGTGCACTCTGTTGCACGGATATACGTGTTTACCGTGGCAACTAGGGTGTTGGTCGCCCATTAGAGTTCCTCGGGGTGGTACGAAGCCGAACCCGGCGGTCGCTGGCTAAGGTCAGTGACACTAAGGGGACCCTTAGAGGGCTGGTTATAGGAAGCACTGAGGGTAGGGCAAAGCTCAAACTGATATAGGTAAGACCCTCACGGGCAGCAGGTCCGTTGACCTACGACGCCTATTAGTAGGCGGGGTCACTTTACGACTTAGCTGTAGGTTCTGCTCGAAGCAATCTCGTTATTGGGAAGTGTAGTAATAGGTTTTCCGTTTAAAAAGATTAAACATGGCGAGAGTTAAAATAAAGCACAAGTCATCACAGGATCGCCGTACCAAAATAGACCTCTTAAGGATACTCTCAGAACACAGCGTCTACGCAACTAAAATCATCCCAATAAACGAAGGCTTCATTGTAATAACAAAAACAGACAATGATGTAGACTTAATCTTCGGAAAAGACACTAAATGCCAATTAACCAGCGCATCCTTTGTACCCATTGTTCCACACGAACTAAAAGCTAAAAGATCAGTAATCTTAACCAGGGTGGATGACCATATTTACCTCAACGAAAAGGATGATATAATAGAAGAATTAATAAAACAAAATACATGGATAGGGGAAGATGTAGATGACCTGTACAATTTCCCCAAGTCGAACACAATAAAAATAACATTCTCCCAGACAAACATAGCAAAGAAAGCCCTAACTAAATTCAGGATTTCTACTATTTTCTATGTCTGCCCAATAACCTAATGAAAGGAGAAGAATATATACCGATAATCTCATGTATGAGATGCTACATGATAGAAGACCACTATAGAAACCAATGCACACAACAAAAAGATTACAAAATATGCTCTGAATGTGCAGAAGAGGGTCACTCCTGGCTGCATGCATGCATCCTTTATGGGTGCAGCAAGACAGCTGTGCCTTTCGAGAAAAGTTTGCACACGGAAAGGAGTGGCGTGTGTAGGGTGATACACGCCTATAGTGTGTTAGGGCGAGCAGTTGTTTTGAGAAAACGGTGTGTAGTGAGGGTACACATCGGGTGAAGATGGGTGAGAGTGTGCAGCGCGACTAGTCGCCTGCCCAGTGTGGGTTGGGACGACGAGTGTGAGTGAGCCTGTGTACACGGGTGTGCTGGACAAGGGCGGCGCCCCCCCGTAAGACAGTGACTCAGTCCAACCCCATACCAGACCAGGTGGCCCTGTTAGACAGGGACGCCAGGACTGGCAGCACCCCCGGTGGCCGCCTGACTGAGGCTTTTCCCTTAACAAACCAGTAAACCAAGTAAACCAGTGGGGAGTGGGTGCCCTGTGGTGAGAGACCCTGTGGTGGTGTGGCTGTCACACTTTCTGCCTTCCCGCCCGCATATTTTCCAATATGCTGTAGTTAATGCTAGTATGTGGTTTCGAGTAATGACGTTTGACTGTAGCTCCAAAAACTAACCATAGGTTTTTCTCGAAAGTACCTTCATTGTGTTTCCAAAAACACACAGGTTTAACCTTATTTACCAATCCATGTTTTTTAGAAGTGCCAGATCCTCCTGCTGAAAACCCCAGGCTTGCTAACACCTGTTCATCCACCTCGTACTCGGGCTCAAAAATATAGGATCCCATGACAATCTGAGGTTCGTTTTCCCCCATAGTATACGCGACCAGCGTCATTTCTTTTTTGGTGTCAGATTGAGCATCGTACCTAAATCTGTTACAGCGACAGATTCACTGTGACACCGAAGTACAATCGTTTATCATAAATTTGCCGACAGGTGGTTCGACAGTGTCTGCGGGCGTCCCTGTTCTGACGTCATCAATAACAGTCGTAGCCCTGTTGGAGGGAAGATTTTTTTTTTTTCGCGCGCTTTTTACGAAAGTCGTGTTTTTTCGGAAAAAAAGGCCTGGAAATCAATTAATTTTTTGGTGGATTAGGTGTTTTTAATGTACATTCAACATAATTTGGCAAAAAAAAACGGGTCTGGCGATACTTTAAAGGATCAGTTTCGGGCGAGGCCCAGGTGAAGTGCGGCGCACTTGATTTTGGGTTTCTTTTTTAAAAAAAAACGAGAAAAAATTTAAAAAAAAGGACATTAAAACCCCCAAAAAATGATACCAATAAAATAAAGGGGTGAAATGTAAAACCCTTCCACGTAAGAAAGGGGGCACCCCGCTGTACAAAAAAAAAAAAAAAAAGGAAGAAAAATTAAAGCTCTGAGATGAAAATAAAAAACGAAAAGGAAAAAGTAATTTCCAACGAAAAGCATAACACCAAAAAAGAAAGGGTGCAGAAACTACTTTTGTAAATTCAAAAAAAAAAACCATAAATTCGTAAATGGCAATAAAAATCCGAAAAAAAAAACACTTGTCCCAGAGAGAAAAGGGGAATTTTACGGGGAAAATAATGACTAAATATCTCCCTTCGTGCTGTGCTTAATCGGTCGTTGGGAGGGCGTGAATGGAATGGGAAAGGGATCAGTGATAATAATGGGTAAAAAAACGGGGCAGGAAATTAGCAGGGGACCAGACATTTGCGCTATTTTCGGGGGCGAAATATTTTATTTTTGTTTTACTTTATTCAATTAAAATAAAAATAAAATATGCCAGAAAATAGGACAAGAAAGGGGTAAAAAAGACGTGATTAATGAAGAAGGGGAAAAAAGGGAAATGATTAGGAGTAAGAGGGAAAAAAAAGGGTTTTGGGGAATAAAGGACAGGTGGGGGTGGTGCCCAACTGAAAAACAGGGAACAGCTTTATCACCCAAAAACCCCTTGGAAAACAGTGCAATGTTTGGGCTAAAAATTTCAAGCTAATGGGGTTTTTTAATTTCCCATTGCCGGAGTGTTAAAAGTAAAAGTCCTGGGGATTTTTTTTAAGGCTTTATTTGGTTTCTAGTCAGACCAAACCTAGACTTTCGGTACAGATAGCATTGTTAGAAAAAGTCCAGAAAAAGAGGGACAAAAATGTTTACGGGGGAAATTCTTAATTTTTAGATATGAGAGGAGAAAAAACTTTTAAATTTTCCATCATCGAGAGGCTTTAAGGAAGGGGGCGATTTTATCAAATTTTTAAGGGGTTTAAAAAGGGGTTCAAAAAAGGAGATGTGGAAAAAGTACTTACGGAATGTAGAAAACGGGGGTAAACAAGAAGAACTAATTCAAACAAAAAAACCGTAAAATTTGAAAAGGAAATAGGGGGAAACTGGTTCCCCTTTTTATGGGGTTGGAAAAAATTTATTGGAAGGGACCAGTCGTCATCAAGAGTAAGGGGGGGGAGGAGTAAATAGGGGTTTTAAAAGGGGAGGCTGGACAATTTCATAAAAGGGGGAAAAGTGGATTTACTTTTAAAAGTAACATAAACTCCCACGGAAAGGTCTCACGGCCTCTTGTAGCTTCCTTATGTTCCTTATGTAACTTGCCGGCATGCAGAAGTAGTAGCGCGTTTTGGGCAAACCGCTCTCCCCCGGTTGGACTGGACTAGTCCCGGGCGGCCACTTTTTTCGCGGGGGGATTGGCCCGGGGCGGGAAAAGGGCAAACACGGGGCCCCCCCCGGGGCGGGGAAAAAGGGTTGGACTAGGTAGGGAAAAAGGGCGCATGCCCCCACTACAGTCAGGGGAAAGGGACCAGGAGCTTTCGTGTGGGGATAAGACTGAAACCCCCTGATGGCCGACCAAAAGACTAAAGTAATTTCACGAAAAATTACAATATTCGAAATTTCCCGGAAACAACATTTTGGGGAAATAAAATGTACTTTCAAAAAACCCTATAGGGGCCCACTCCCACTATGTCCCCAGGGCCAAAATTTAAAACGAATTTTAGCATCACTACAGACTGTATGTGCACTAAAAGACATGTACGGTAGCTATAGTGTTATGTAGATAAGTAAACTACGTACTGTCCCACTTGATGTGGTCGTAGTGATGCAAAAACTCGTAATTTTAGCCCCCCTGCGACATTATTGGGAGTGGGGGACTATAGATAGGTTTTTAACGGGGGTGCGTCCCAAATTTTGTTTAGGAGGGTCTTGTTCTTTCCCCTTTCCCGAAAAATTTTTTTAAGGGCGTGGAAAAAAAAAATAGAAAAAAAAGTTCCCAAATTTACCAGGGAAAGGGGGTGAAGAGTGAAGAACTCATTAACTTTTGCTTTAGGGGGAGGACATAAAGGGATGACAAAGAGTAGAAATTTTTTTGCAGGAGTCCGCGGAAGAGGGATGCATGCAGTTTAGCAAAATCAGAAGAAGGGAGTTAGCATGAAAAAAAAAGGTAGTAGATAGGAAGAGAAACCCAAAATTTGGGGGGGTGAGTTAAAAATTGAAGAAAGTTTGTCAGAAGGGAGTTGAGACTAAAATTTTTACTCAACCCCTTTTTGGGGGAGTTGAGAGGAAACCCCCCAAAAAAAAATGAGGGGGCTTATCCAACTGGGCGGATAAGGCCCTTGCACAGAGGAAACAACGGGGGGGGGGGGGGGGGGAATGGACGATACCCACAGGACACAAAAATTCATAGAAGCTGTTTTTGCAAAAGAAGGGGGATGTTTGATTTTCAGTTCAGATTTTTAGTAAAAGGGTAGTCCCCATAATGTTTTTGTAGAAGAAAGGGGACAGTTTAGTGCCCTTGAAGAAGAGGGGAATTTTTCTGGAAAAATTATTCGAGTTTATAAAAGGGGAAAAAATTGGTTTTTGGGATTTTAAAAAACAAGGTTTTTCTTTTTCCCCCGTTAGATTTATAGAAAAAAAAGGAAATTAGGCGCATTGGGGCCAAAAACCTTTTCCCCCCCGTGGGAATCACTCGGAAAACTGTGAATCAAGGGGTTTTGAATGTTTTTTTTTTAATTATTATGTAGGATATGATGAAGTGCCTTTATGTTTATGTGAGTAGGCCAAAGATGCCCAAAAAATCATAACTTTTTGATCATTGTTTGGTTTATCAAGTTTAAAGCGTGGTACATTTTATCGTTTTTTTTCATGCTAGTTTTCATGTTTTTTACCCATTCCCAAAATTGCCCACTCCCTTTTGGGCCTAAGCCATTTCTTAGTTCATAATAGGTTTTTTTTGTGTGGCCCTTTTTAAACGTTAAAATTATGTATTAAATTTTTTTCAAACTGTTGATGTAGAATACCTTTTTATATACGGGGTATGGGGGCTTTATTGGGGCCCAAAAAAGATAATCAGGTTTCATTACCCCATAATTTCTTTAAAAAAGGGTTTTACCAAATTTGCCAATATTTTTTTTTACATGGATATTTTATTTTTTCTTTAAAAGTTTTTAAGATATGTACATTTTTTTTTTTGTTTTTCAGGGTTTCATAAATAGGTTTAGTTATCCCCCTGCCCCTTTCTGGGGCCTGAATTGATGCCCACTCGATGATTTTTCACAAAATTCTGATTGGAAACGGGTTTTAAGGGCGGAAAAAAAATTTCTCATATTTTTTTGTGAAAAAAAGCTTTCTGGGGGGGGGGGGGTGTTTTGGGGGGTTTTTGGGTTTTGGGGTTTTTTTTTTTTGGGGGGGGTTTTTGGGGGGGTCTTTGGGGGTTTAAAGGGGTGGGGGTTGGGGGCGGGGGGGGCTGGGTTTTATAAACGCCGGTTTTTTTACTTTCCCCCCCTTTTAATTTTCCCCCCCCCCCCCCCAAGTTAACGGGAGTGGGGTTTCTGGGGGAAAAAAACTCGGACTGGCCGGGGCCCTTCCCCCTTCCGTCCGTTCCCCCAAGGGGAGGGGGGATGAAAGGGGAAAAACCTCCCGGGAATGGCCCCCATTTTTTCCATTTTAATTTTTAAACCAAAAATTAATTTTTTTAAAAACCTTTTTCACTGGGGCCAGGAGTCCTGGCAACCCGGGTAAAAGTGAGACAAAGAAATGGATAAAATTTCGAGGGACCCATAGAACTTTAGCAATAAAATGGGCCCTTTTTAGGAAAAAGACATTGAAAGTAAAAAAGGGAAAAATTTAAAAATGACAAAAAAAACTAACAAAAAAAAAAATCCGAAATCCTAAAGTCAAACACTAAAGAAACAGAAAATTAACCCTTAAATTAGAAAAAGGGTCTCCAGGCCAAAAAAACTGACATGCATGGGTACATGCACACCTGGCAAACATCGCAGAACCAGGACATACGAGGTTACCCCTAAAAACACTAAAATTTTAAAAAAACTTACCAGAAATCAAAATACCTGAAATTCCCAAAAAGCAAAAATTTTCTTAGATATGGCTACCAATATGCAAGAAGAAACAGACGCTATAGGGATGGAACATACTGAAGCACCACAGGAAAATGCCGAACAAGACACAACCAACATACACAGGATTAAAGAAGAAGATTTAGGTCTGGCAATAATTACTTCAACTTCACAAGGTTGGCCGAAACATAACTTAAACTTAAGAATGATAAGTGAAGCACTAGAAGAAAAGAAATATAAATGGGCTCACACCAACCCTAGTTATGAAGAACAGGAAATACTACAATTAATATCAAACAACAAAATTGACTTAGAAAACTGCTGGAGAGTTAGAGGATGAAAAGTTCAGGAAATTGTTCATGTAACCCTGAAAAATCAGGGTTACATGAACAAAAAACACCACCACCACCAAAACATCAAAAAAGGGAAAGACACCAAAGCAAGTAACGCACAATATGGATACAATTAGAATATTACAGCACAACGTAGCCCATTGGAAAACAAACAAATACAATTAATATTAAATTACAAAGACATAGATCCAGATATAATTCTTATTAATAGTCACGGTTTAACAAATGATTAATCACTTCAAATATTAAATTATACTACATACAAACTAAATACTAGTAATGAAATGCACGATGGTAGTGCAATCCTGATCAAAAACAATATCAAACATACAATAAGAGATGATTACATCTTCTATAATAATATAAGCGAAAGTGTGTGTGAGTCTCTTGTCTGTCTGTCTGTCCGCGATAGGTGCCGCCCCCAGTGCCCCAATCCCCTCATATGGCACAGTTTTGGAACCAGCTCGACCAGGGAAAGGTTTTAAGCCCACTTATGAGATGATCCGATCACTTTTTTTTTTCTTTTTTTTAGCAGCCTATTAGCGAGAATTGTGAAAAAAAATGGGTTGCGAGAATTGAGAAAACCTTGATGTAGGGTGATGGGTAATGGGTGAGTGAATGGGTGGGGGGTGATGGGTGAGAGAATAGATGGGGGGATGGGAAATGGGTGTGGGGGTGGGAAATGGGGGGGGGGTGAGGGGGAAAGAATGGGAAAAGGGTAGTGAATGGGTGGGGGGGTGGGAAATGGGTGAGTGAATGGTTGGGGGGTGATGTGAAGGGGTTGGCTTTAATACTACACTCTGATTTCAGGGAAGTATGAAGGGGCTATCTGGAAGCGTCGGGTTTTGTGGGCCAGGCCCACCAATAGCCCTCCGCAGGAGCTAGCCAAAAAGTCCGCCCGGAGGGCGGCTTTCCCGGAGTCACATATTAACAAACCCAATAGACACAGAACAGGACCAATAAATATAGTTACAAAATATCTTCCCCCACGCAGACCTTATCTTCCTATCCCGGATTTTCAGAGTAGCATAAAAAATTACACACCAACTTATATTTTAGGAGATTAAATGCTAAACATAGGATCCTTAAAGACAATTAGGGACAATACAGTGGGAAAAAGGGACTGAAACTTCTCATAGATAACAACCAAACTTAATCATATGGCCTTGATCATCCTACTTATATAACAAGTAACACTCAAATACACCTGATATTATACTCTGCAACAACAAAAAATATCATAAAATTACAATGGAAGCGGACCGATGACAAAACCCCAGACCACATACCTATAAAAATTCCACTATCATCTCAAGCTATCAAAATAGTAACGCCACCAAGACTTAACTTTAATAAAGCAGATTGGGATCTAATACAACAAATAACAAATAAATAACATTCACACAACAAAACTTGCCAATAATGCCTCAAAACAACAAATAGACTCAGCTCTCAATTCTTGGTACGAAACAATAATAAAAGCAATAGAGGACTATGTACCCAAGTCAAACATCAAAACAATTACCAAATCATTATTAAATAAGAAAGTTAAAAGTATACAATATTATATTTCTAATCTAATAGAAGAAGCCAAAAGGAAAGGGTGGACAAGGGGCAAGTTTCTAGCCTTTAAACAATTAAGAAAAGCTCTAATAGAAGAATGCAAAAAACAAAATAACAAATTGGCAAGATAAAATTCTGCAACTCAAAAATAAATATGACACCTAGGGAATTTTGGCAAAATATTAAGCAGTTGAAAGGAAACAAAGATAATACTTCACCATACATTATCCATAATAACAAGAAGGTATACTTAGAGGAGGAGAAGGAGGAAATATTTAGAAATATATGGAAGGAAATGTTTTACATCAGTCCACAAGAAAACATACATTTTGACAGACAAAATGAAATTATTGTAAACAATTACATCACAGAACATACTAATAGGATTACAAATTACAATCACTCTGACCTAAGAAGATTAGATGAAAACAACTACATGACAAAGGTAATAAAATAACAAGGCAAGAAATTGAAAATATACTAAAAAAGATGAAAAACAATGTTCCTGGGCAAAGTAAAATCAACAAACTAATCATTTCCAAAATACCTTATAATGCCATAGAATCCTATATAGAGATACTTAACCATTCCTTCTCTATGGGATACTTCCCAGACAAATTTAAGCACGCATCAATAAAACTAATACCTAAACCCAATAAAGCAAGCACAAACCCAATCAACTATAGACTAGGGTACGCCGTATAACAAAAATTCTTTTTCTCAACTTTGGCATGCCAATTTCCTATGTAAATTGGAATTCTAAGACGATTTTATCTGTTTACATTTTTGCATTTGAGCAATTCTTACTATGCAAAATCGCACCCTTATCGAATAATGCTTAAATGAGTACGCAGTGTCCGGTTGGTCCTGTGTGTCCATCATGCACCAATATGAGTTCCAAATGACTAGCGTGGTAAGCTCTTTCTGATCAGTTGGTTCATCAGGCATTACATCACAGTGTCACAGCCTCTACGTTGGCCTAGAACGTGTCCATCATGTCCTTCTTAGACCTGAAGCAGGGCATGGTCTTCCGGTGGTGGGCCCGAGGCCGGATGAACCCGTCTCTGGCCTGCTGCCCCACCACTGCTGCCGCAGCCTCTGTCACCTGCTTCACGACTCTTTCGGTGCTCTGAGTGTGGATAGAGAACTCCGGAACCTCGTACGGCTTGACCAGGATCTTCTGGATCTGATCCCCGGACAGTGAACAGGTGAATGCCGGCTCGTGCACCTGGCCAGGCTGCCAGCTGATCAGTGTCTGCAAGCTGGTGGCTGACAAGTTCAGCTTGGGTGTGATGCGAGGTCTTACACTGGTGTTCCCATACTCCTCGCCAGCCCTCAGCTTCAAAATCTGGGTCACGGCGAACCTGCGGTCGTCCTCACTCTGACTCGCCATCAGCGAGAGGAGGACACATTCTGAGTGTGCGAACCATGCTCCTGTCCGCACGTAGAAGGTCACAGCTGTTTGGACCTTCTTGGGCTGCGACCTCATCACTCTGAGCTGTGTGAGGATGTGCTTGGGGCCGTCCTCTAGTCTGTGGTGAACCTTGATGTCGTAGTAGAGTTTGAAGTACACCTGAAGGCAGTACTTGACTAGGATTTCCAGGGTGTTCAGTTCTTTGCCAGTCAGTCCATGCTTTCTGGTCCACATGTACACGAGCGACTGGGCTGTGGTGAGCCATCTGGAGTGGGACACCTTGCCACACTTGATCTCCTGCAGCTCGGACAGGAGAACGCCCCGCTTCACAGACTGGACCATCTGGTAGGAGACCTGCTGGTCGGTGGACATGTTGACCAGGATATACTCCGGTATCTCCGTGAGATCTTCACCGCCTGGCACTCCTCTGAACTCTGCGTTGTACTGCATCTCATTCACGCTGGACAGCAGACTGCACACTGGACCTGTGAAGCCAGTGTCAGATGAGGTAGGCCCGTCGATGCTGGTGATAAGGTGGCGCAGGGGCAACTCGTTTGTGTGCAACACGCATATACTCCAGAAGAGCTTGCGTCCCAGCATCTTCTCCAAATGGGCGTGAGTACCACCCTTCCACCCCGTGTTGGCCCTAGTTGAGTCACCTTGCAGTACGATCAGTGAGTCGGTGGAGTTGTATGTCACCAGCAGATGATAGAGAGCCTGAGCCACCTTGAACGCAGGCTTCTCAGGTGGCACCGGGTCCTCTGGTACAAAGTGCCAAAGGTACCTTCCAGATGGCTCCTCTGTCACCGACACATGCTCCTCCCTGATCAACCTTGGGTGCAGTTTCCCATAGCTGTCGGGCAACATCGCCCTGGTCTTGTCCTTCCTCCCATCGTAACCCAATTCAACTATTTTGGTACCCTGGTTAGGGTACGCCGTATAACAAAAATTCTTTTTCTCAACTTTGGCATGCCAATTTCCTATGTAAAATGGAATTCTAAGACGATTTTATCTATTTCCATTTTTGCATTTGAGCAATTCTTACTATGCAAAATCGCACTTTAAGCTGTTTTGCATATAAATAAAATATAAAAGTCCATTTTTGCATAGCAAGAAGTGCTCAAACCAAAAAGTTGAAGAGGACAAACCACCCTCAAAATTCAATTTTACATAAGAAAACACCCTACCAAATTCGAAATAATCTATATTTCACTTTTCATTGGACCTACGGCGTACCCTACTATAGACCCATATCTGTACTAGAGGTTCCATGAAAATTTTTCGAAAAATTAATAAACCACAGACTAAAGAATTATTTAGAAATAAACAATAAATTACCCGACACTCAACACGGATTCAGAAACTCAAGGGGCACTGACTCTGCCATTGCCATAACACTTGAGAAAATAGCACACTCCTTAGCAAGAAAAAATCAATGTTACATAGTACTTCGTGACATATCTAAAGCATTCGATAAGGTCTGATGTACAAACTTTTACCACTAAATATGCCTGACATCATTTCGAGACTATTATGTACATTCCTTGATAGAAGAACAGCAAATATCACAATGAATGGGTACCAAGGACTACATTTTGAAATAAGGAGCGGTGTTCCGCAAGGAAGTGCGCTCTCTCCAACACTACACAATATACACATCAGATATCCCCACATCTTCATATGGATGCCTTAGCATCATGTATGCCGATGATATAACACAAATCATCACACATCAAAGCAAGTCGAAAAGAATGATGGCGAAGAAAGTAGAAACAGAAATAACACAACAATTATGAGAAAAAATGGAAAATTCAAACAAACACTAATAAATTTAAGATAATTCCTTTAACAGCTAGGAAAACACATCCGGTCTCAATAGCAGGAAACATCATTCCCTACTCTAGGCAGGGAGAGATTTTAGGATTAAAGATAAACACAAGAGGAATTCTTCCACATGTGAAACACACCACCAATAAAGCAAACCATGCATTGAACATGATCAAAAGATTTAATAGCCTTCCAAAAGATATAAAAGTACATCTAGTTAAGGCCTTAATAATACCAATACTAGAATATCCATCGTACCCATTGCTCACATTATCAAGAACGAACTTGCTCAAACTTCAAATAATTCAAAACAAGGCTCTTCGCTTTGCTCTAGAAGAAAAATACCCATACAATATTAATACTGAACAAATGCATAACCTTGCTAAATTAAAACCAATAAATATCAGACTTTGAAAAGGCAATAAGAACAAGAGACAGATTAACGAACATAATCAAAGATAAACACTACCTAGAAATAATAGGAGAAAGATACAATAAAGAGCATGGATGGTTTCAGAAACCTTCCAAAAAGTTAAATATAGGAGAACCGTATCCAATCTTCACTGCAAATTAATTACTGAAAAAAAAAAAGAAAAAAAAAATCTTAATTGTTCTATATGTATGAATGTGTGTGTGAATGGGTGGATGCATGTATGTATAAGTGTATATTAATGTATAAAAATAAAAAATAATAAATATATATATATATTATATATATATATAATATATATATATATATATATATATATATATATATATATTATAAAAAAAAAAAATAAAAAAAAATAATAGTATTAATGTGGGTGGGTGTATTTTTTTAAAGACAGTTGGGTTGGTTAATTATAAATTTATTCATCAAATACAAAGTTAAAAACGTTGACAAAAAAAAAAAAAATAAAAAAAAAAAAAATAATAATAATAATAAATAAATTATATATTCAATGCCTTCCAAATATAACAACATAAAAAATGTGGTAGGAATGCGTGGCAAATCACTATAGTCTAATATAAAGCAAGGTGGATCACCCACCATCTATTTGCTCTTATACTGTATTTCATTTTCTCTTGCTTTACATTTCTTCAACTCTGTTCTTCTTTCACCCCACTGTCTATCCCCCGCTCTCTCTCTCTCTCTAAGTCATGCTCACCTCTACAACTGAGGAGAAAACATCTTCCACATGCTGCTGAAGAAGGGTTCTTAGACCCGAAATCGCGATACAGCAAAATGACAAGCTACGGCGAAGTCATACAAGTGATTACAAAAGAGAATAAGACACTTAAGACAAAGAGAAAATATCTTAGCTATCACTTTTAACGAGATTGTCTCAAGAGAAAATCTCCTGCCCGTATATACTAAATATATATGTGTGTATATTATATATATATATATAAAATATATATATATATATATATATATATATATATGTTTAATGTGTATATATATGTGTATATGTGTATATATATATGTATATATATATGTATATAAAATATATATATATTTTAACACATACCTCTAAAAAGGTAGAATTGATGGGCAGGGCATGTGGGTGTTCTTAGGCCACTCGACGGTGCAGAAAGGTTTTGGGTTTCTTAGGGGATCGAACTCGGGTCACCGAGAACGCCAGTGGGAGACGCAAACCACTCCGCTACCGCCTCCCCAGTGTGCTGTGGTAGAGTCACATTCCCTAGAAGGTTAACATTATTTGCATCATATTCTACACTTGGCGTGAGTGATAATTCATCAAGTGTTAGGCAACAATTTTTTTTTATTGTCATTCATTTCTATCACCTTAATATCGAGCATGTCAAAAAATGTCCAAGAACCCCAAAGGGTGAATGGAATGTTTACATCCTCCTATGCACGGTCCTTTCTAAGGGCAATGGATACTGATTATTTAAAGCACTTTTTAAGATGATGCAACATGCAAATCGAAGTTGTAAACCTTTCTTCACGGTGGCTGATGACCGCTAATCCCCTCTCATGTTACCTCTTGTCAGAGCTCGAAGTTGATCTGCTTTGAGCATCCTAGAAATTCTTCTTTCCTGCATCAACTTTGCCTTCAGAATTCTGCAGTTTGTTCTTCTCATGTTTCTAACTTTGGTTTCTAGTTCAGTGATCTTTCTCAACCTCATAACTGTTGATGACCCTGCGTCATGGACACTATCATTTTCTTCTAGGATACAATCATCACTCTCTGGGCTACTGTCTTCAGCTAAAATAAAAATATAGGAAATGAGTGAGATAATAAGATAGATAATGTAATAAACAATACTGTAAAAGGCTACATGGCATCGTGTCAGGGAGGGGTGGTGTAGCGGTCCAGGAGGTTTGGTTATCCAGAAGGTTGTGTTTTCGGATGCCATGTAGGGCGCCAGAGGTACGATGATTACTTTTCATTTCATCCCGCCGCGCGGAGAGGCAACAGCCTGCTCCCGGCTCCTGCCTCACCCCAGCCGACCCCACGGCCGGAGATTTCCGTGGCGGATTAATTCGCCGTAGGATACTCTGGGTGGATTTACCCACTCATCTTCATCATTTATACATTTTTTCTCATCTTCACTGTCTTCTTAAGTTTTATCTTTTGCGTCGTATTACCCAGTAATGTGAATATATATAAGCACACTCGATGAGAGACGATCTTCTTGTAATCAAGGAAGCGTAGCTTTTCTTGTTAGGTTGCTGTATACAGGGGTGGCGTTCTTCGGAACCTTGCCTTGCATCCCTTTCACCGGGCAGCGCGGATCCAACATGTAACGGCAGCAGTTATTTTTTCCGTCAGGAGGCCCCCTGACACACCTCAGTCACGGGGGGAAGCGGGGGGG
>JACEEZ010019294.1:0-15449 GCA_016584305.1 Chionoecetes opilio | reverse complement strand
AAAGATGGCCGCCCCCCAGCGAATAAGGTCCTTTTGGGGGGAAAGGGGAATTCCCCAAAGAACCCAAGGCAGCAGCAGCGTGGGCGGAACTCGAACCGGATGTTTGCCAGCCCCATTTTTCCGGACGGGCATTGTGTTTTTTTCTTGCAGCTGGCCTGTCCAAACTGCATCACAAGGGGTGCCAGGGACCCCAGCCTCTCCCTGAGCAGTCGGTCTACCAGTATGGCAGCCTCCTGTTGCTCCTGCCTCTTTCCTCTGAGTGGCAGGGTGAACGACTCCTCCGTCCCATCCTCAGAATCCTGGTGATCTTCAGCCTGGCCCAAGAACATCTGCTCCTGCAGCTAAAGACGTTTGACCTTTTCATCTTTCTGCTTCTGCTTCTTCAGCTTAGCCCCCTCTTCCAACTGCTTTCTCTTTGCTGCTTTCACTTGTCTATGCGTCTCATTCTTGTCTACCCTGCCCCTGTCATCATCATTGCACTCTCCTCTCCAACTTTGATCCTCTGGTAGTACAGCCACTCCAGTTCTAAAGTAGGGACTTTGCTGGCCAGGGGGCAGTCACACTGCACTGTGCTCTCGCGTGGCACAGTTGGGGTTTGGAGCAGTGGGATTCCTGGTCCTTGCAGAGGAAGATCGTGTGAGGGCAGGCCGTTTATGTCAAACAGCCTGTCCATATTCTTCTCCACGAATTCCTTTACTGCTTTAGTTGCTGTCTCTCACCACTTCACTAACCTTCTTCCAAAAATTATCTATCCTTCTGGTCACGGACCGGTCAATAACAACCACTGGAGGTGCAAACTGGGCGTTTGATTTCTTTCACTGGGCAAGCCCCATGGGGGTCAGATCCTTCGCAATGTCTCTCACTGGGTACCCCCGCTTGTCAACACCCTCCCGGATGCCGCTGAGTTCTTGGAAGGATTCCCTCTTCATCACGCCGCGATACGTAGGCACCTCACTCTCAGCAAACTCTCGTCCACCGCCAAGAAAGGCGGCCAACTTGGATCCAGAGCTCTGTCTAGTTGGGGGCTTCGACCCACTTGGTTTACAAGGAGAAGCCATCCTGAAAAAGACGATCAAGAATTGATGATAGGTGCAAATGAAGCCGTTACTTCAGCGGGGCTAAGCTATGTTTTGCATATAAATATAAAAGTCCATTTTTTTTTTGCATAGCAAGAACTGCTCAAACCAAAAAGTTGAAGAGGACAAACCATACTTAAAATTCAAGTTTACATAAGAAAACACCCTGCCAAATTCGAAATAATCTATATTTCACTTTTCATTGGACCTACGGCGTACCCTAGTGCGCGGGGAATATACGGGACGCCCACGCACGGCAAACACGTGGGGAGTAGAGTGTGAAGTTTAAAAGGAAGAAGAAGCGTGAGACGGAAGAGAAGGGAAGGGTCTCACCGGGCCTAGAATCGCCCTAAGAAAGGAGAGAAAGGGGGATGAAGTATAAAGGCGACATCACCGGCAGGCTCCACCTCCCAGTGACGAAGGGGGAGCGTTTGGTCCACGAGGACGACGGCCACCGAAGCCAACAATGGCAGGCAGGCCGCCAAAGTAGGGGGCGCCGTCGACCACGCTTCAAGCCCCGCTGTATCGGTCTGGGAGGTTTGGTTATCCAGAAGGTTGTGTTTTCGGATGCCATGTAGCGCGCCAGAGGTACGATGATTACTTTTCATTTCATCTCGCCGCGCGGAGAGGCAACAGCTTGCTCCCGGCTCCTGCCTCACCCCAGCCGACCCCACGGCCGGAGATTTCCGTGGCGGATTAATTCGCCGTAGGATACTCTGGGTGGATTTAACCACTCATCTTCATCATTTATACATTTTTTCTCATCTTCACTGTCTTTCTTAAGTATATCTTTTGCGTCTTATTACCCAGTAATGTGAATATATATAAGCACACTCGATGAGAGACGAATCTTCTTGTAAATCAAGGAAGCGTAGCTTTGCTTGTTACGGTTGCATGTATACAGGGCGTGGCGTTCTGTCAGGAGGCCTTGCCTTGCACCCCTCTGTCACCGGGCAGCGCGGTATCTCAACATGTAACGGGAGCATGTTATTTCTCCGTCAGAGGCCGCCTGAACACAAGATAAAGAGTCTGTCTCTTTTCCTTGGCCTGACACACCTCAGTCACGGGAAGCGAGACCAGCTGAGGCAGCGGCCTCTCTCAACTGCCTGTTGTTCTTCGTCAGGTGCAGCCTTTCCCTCCACAATATCGGTGTAATGCATCTCACCATGTAGCGACATGATTTGTTCCCGTCAGGAAGCAGCCTAGCTGCCATTCCTCAGTCAAGAGGCAGCTCGGCATATCTCACCATGTAGCGACCTCATTTTGTTCTCATTATTTATACATTATTTCTCACCTTCACTGTCTTTTTACGTATACCTTTTGCGTCTTGTTACACAGTAATGTGAATTAATATAAGCGCACTCGATGAAATACTTAATTACTGTACGAATCCTATAGTTGTAAAATAAGGTAGCGTAGCTTTGCTGTTTAAATTTGGCCTTCCTTGTCTACCTAGTACATGTAGCTATAGGTGGCAGGGCATGACAGGTTCTGGCTTTCCGTTTTTTTCCCCTTTCTGAATGAAGTTTTAATTTTCAGTGATTGCATTTGTTTATATATTTGCTTCCTCTTATCTTAGGAAATCTTCGTATTGAAGTCGTCATCGGTATAGCTGGTATTTCATAGTAGCCTACTATATAGGCTATAATTAACTTGAGCTTATCTAGAATGGAAATTCATTCTCACACAAAATGCACCATGGTGAGCAGCTAGTTGGTGGAAGTAAAAAAAATCTGCTCTAGCTGACTCTTGTCACTTTTAGTCTACTACGGTAGCCGTCCCTATATGCCCTATAGTGAACCTGGAACTGTTGAGTACAGTAAGGTTTTATGTTTGAAATGTAATGTACACATCCTAAGGATGCAGAAACTGCCGGATGTTTAATTTGCATTTGTTGAGCAATTTGCATAATTGACCTAATTAGCATGTTCGTATTATCTTCCTTATTAAACCGCCTATAGAGTTCCTATGGGTGTCTAGACCTAATTTTAAGTTTCTCAATGATGTAAAACTGCAAGATGCTACTGTGTATATTTTATTTTGTCCATAAATTGTCTAATTAGCATATTGATTAGTATGTCACGAAATTACGAATATATTCCCTATTTGACATAGCTTATGTTCTAAATCAAAGCAAAATCTGTTATGAATTTAATATTCTAAATCAACATATTTGTTCTTTAAATCAACAATTAGCACTGTGCACAATGGAGTTGTCGTGGAAATGGTCTGACTGGAGTCAATAATGAAAAATCGTCTGGTCAACTACAAGTGGTTAGTGTGTTGGAGTAGTGTTAGTGTATTGGAGTAGTGTTAGTGTATTGGAGTAGTGTTAGTGTATTGGAGTAGTGTTAGTGTGTTGGAGTATTGTATCAAGATCAAGAACAGGAACTGTCGACGAAAATAGCAGATGAATAAAACGAAATGAAAATATGAGTGTTAATATGATTTGACTAATGCTTCATGTTCGCTTATAATATCAGATTACTGTGATAAATAATGCTGTTATGTATATGCAGGTTGTTTTCTCCTCTACTCATAGAGTTATGTACACATTTTATATAGCTAACCTGCCACTTATAGAGATAATCTGAAGGCGTATTTTTGCAGCAACAGGACATGCTGAAACAGAAGAACTCCCCATTCTTTATAAGAACATAAGAACATAAGAAAATAAGGAAGCTACATGAGTAGCTTGGGAGTTATATTTTTGATTTGTCAAACATTATTGTTTTCAACTTAACTAAATTCAATTTACCTAAACTAAATCAATTGCTAAGATTACCTAGCTTTTCTAACTAATGAAATCTGGATTGTTTAGTAGCTGTCTATTAAATTATCAATCGTATTATCACATATCATTGCTGCCACATATTACACATCTGGAGCTGAAATACCTCCTCCGCCACCTTCGCCCGGGCCCTGTATATGTATCCTAACTAGTAAAAATATAACCAATAAAATTCCATTCTTACCTAATAACCTAACTACCCTAACTGGTGGGTGAAAAAGGGGTATTTAAGATTAAGGGGTATAAAGTATTTCTGTATAATGAAAAGGTATAATAATTGAAATCACAGCAAAAGAAATGGAAAATATGCATTTTCAACCAATACTCCCTATTGACCAATACTCTTCTGAAATAACTGGCGGGGCTCCACCATCCAGACCTAAACTAACCTAACTCTAACCTGGGCATTGATTACATAACCTTAGCTCACTGAGGCCGGGGTTTTCGCTCACCACCAGATTCCCCCTTGTTTGTTTTTTTTCCTGCCGGCGGTAAATGTGCAGTTCAACCAATACTCTCCTGGCATAACTGGGGGAGCTGCTCTCCCCCAGAACCCCCATTAGTTAACTAACCTAACCTGGTGCATTGATTACGCAACCTTACCTCACTAGGGGGTTTCACCCCCCCAGACCACCTTGTGTTATTTTTTGTATGGGTTATAAATACTCCTTAGCGATGAGAACAAAACGTTCAGGATACTTAACGGTAAAATTCTAGTGTTTGCCCATACTCTCCCACTTCCCCCAAACAAGTTTGGGGGCCTGTGGGAATGCGGGTTTTCAGGTGGGGAACAAATTATGCGCGGAAACACGTAATTTAAGAGTTGTGTAGGAGGGGGTAAATTCCCTAGATCTAGAGTAATTTCCTTAAATCTAGAGATTTTTGCCTAACCAAAATTAACCTAACCTAGCGGGGGTCTTGATCCACCGATAAGCTAGCCTAACCAAATCTAACCTAACTAAATCTAATCTAAGCTAACCTAACCTAACCAAATCTAACCTATCCTAACCAAATCTAACCTAACCTAACCAAACGTGTGAACTTGATGATCCTCACATAATGATGACCGAGTGTCGAGAACCCACCTCAACCCCCGCTATGAAGGTTAGGTTAGATTGTTTAGGTTAGGTTAGATTTGGTTAGATTAGGGTAGGTTATATTTGTGTAGGTTAGGTTATATTTGGTTAGGTTAGGTTATATTTGGTTAGTTAGGTTAGCTTTGGTTAGGTTGGTTAGCTTAGGTTAGATTTAGTTAGGTTAGCTTAGGACTTAGGATCATTTTACATCATTTAGAACTTAAACTTAGGTCCCAGACACCCATAGGAACTCTATAGGCGGTTTAATAAGGAAGATAAAACGAATATGCTAATTAGGTCAAAAATGCAAATTGCTCAACAAATGCAAATTAACATCCCGGGAGTTTTTTGCATCCCTTTGGATGTGTACATTACATTTCAAACATAAAACCTTACTGTACTCAACAGTTCAGGTCACTATAGGGCATATAGGGACGGCTACCGTAGTAGACTAAAAGTGACAAGAGTCACTAGAGCAGATTTTTTTACTTCCACCAACTAGCTGCTCACCATGGTGCATTTTGTGTGCGAATGAATTCCATTCTAGATAAGCTCAAGTAATTATGCCTATATAGTAGGCTACTATGAAATACCAGCTATACCGATGACGACTTCAATACGAAGATTTCCTAAATAAGAGGAAGCAAATATATAAACAAATGCAATCACTGAAAATTAAAAATTCATTCAGAAAGGGGAAAAAAATGGAAAGCCAGAACTGTCATGCCCTGCCCCCCTATAGCTACATGTACTAGGTAGACAAGGAAGGCCAAATTTCAACAGCAAAGCACGCTACCTTTATTTACAACTATAGGATTCGTACAGTAATTAAGTATCTCATCGAGTGCGCTTATTAATTCACATTAAAGTGTTAGGGAGACGCAAAAGGTATACGTAAAAAGACAGTGAAGGTGAGAAATAATGTTATAAATAATGAAAACAAAATGAGTCGCTACAGGTTTAGGTATGCCGAGCTCCTCTTGACTGAGGAATGGCAGCTAGGCTGCTTCCTGACGAGAACAAATCATGTCGCTACATGGTGAGAGCATTACACCGATATTGTGGAGGGACAGGGTGCCACCTGACGAAGAACAAAAGGCAGTTTGAAAAGAGCCGCTGCCTCAGCTGGTCTGCTTCCCCGTGACTGAGGTGTGTCAGGCGGCCTCCTGACGGAGAAAAAACATGGCTGCCGTTACATGTTGAGATACCGCGCTGCCCCGGGACAGAGGGGTGCAAGGCAAGGCCTCCTGACAGAACGCCACGCCCTGTATACATGCAAACCCTAACAAGCAGGTTAACAAGCACGCTTCCTTGATTTACAAGAAGATTCGTCTTTTCATCGAGTGTGCTTATATATTATATATTCACATTACTGGGGAATAAGACCAAAAGATATACTAAGAAAGACAGTGAAGATGAGAAAAAATGTATAAATGATGAAGATGAGTGGTTAAATCCACCCAGAGTATCCTACGGCGAATTAATCCGCCACGGAAAACTCCGGCCGTGGGTCGGCTGGGGGGAGGCAGGAGCCGGGAGCAAGCTGTTGCCCCTCCGCGCGGCGGGATGAAAAGAAAAGTAATCATCGTACCTCTGGCGCGCTACATGGCATCCGAAAACAAAACCTTCTGGATAAAACCCAAAACCCCCCAGAACCGCTACACCACCATCACCAGACCGCTGACTCCCCACCGCTGTGGGGAGTCACCACAAGGTGACTCCCCACAGCGGGGTCATGAGATGGAGAGGTGTTGTCAGATGCTTCACCAGTGACAGATGAACTAATGCCACTTGTGTCCACCGAATACAAATATCACCATCTCTTACATAACCCGTCTGTAAAAACAACTCATTAAGGCCAAAGTCACTATCACGAGAATTACCTTCAGCTTTTTTTATAGGCATACTCATAGACCAACTATATCTCTGGACTGTTTACGCGCCAGTGTTTTGAAATCGCCGCCCTGCATACTGGCCCCAACGGGATCGTCAGATTCACTAGAACGCTTGGTGTGGGAAGCTGTACTACCGCACTCATCTCCGTAAGTGTGCGTTTTTTGTATTTGTTATTATTCTGTGCATGTTTTTATTACTGTGACATAAAAGGTTGCTACCGATCCAAGCCTGTGTCAAAATCAATTGGTTACGTGCCGGTTACGTTGCACATTCGGTCTTAAACATTTACAAGTGTGGGTCCTGCTATGACCTCCTCGTGAACAAGGAGACTGCGCGTGAACATGCCGAGTGAACATACAAGTGGGTGACGACGAGGATGTGGAGATACGCGGGCAAGATGTGGTCATCGCCGTGAAATCATTCACATATTTATTGAGTCGCGGGAGGCTGGTGTGTCCCTCCCAGTTCGCTGTCCCTCTCACCAAGGACGTGTGCCACATATACAGGTGGCCTTGGAAGGAGAAAGCGAAGAGGTATACCCTGTTCGGCTGCAGCAAGCCCAAGACGACCTTTCAGCAGGTCATTGACACCCTTGGGGAGGAAGACGACCCACATTGCGCTGTGCCAACAACCACAGTTTTCTCGAGAAGGTGTACTTCTCAATGGGAGGTGCCCTGTTCAATGCCTTCACATCTAATTACAGCATAGAAAATAAAAGTGAAGTAAATGCCAAGCGTAAAAACAATGCAAGTGTCTCGCAACCAGAACACAGACAAGAAGAAAAAGCTGACTGGTTGCAATTCGTATAAAACTAAAGTTGAAGGCTGAGTGTTTTGTATTTATTGTTTATTAGTGTGTAGCTTACACTCAGGTGAGGCGACTTATGTTGTGGAAAATGTGCGTTTGGCGGGAAGTCTATACTCTCTGAGGGCTTGAATGGGAGAGTGAAAGGCTGTGTAACCCATTTCACTGGGTTTATTTCACTGATCTTTACTACTCCTACTGTTTGTTCTCTCTTCCCCTGAGGCTCTACCCTGCCCACCCTCGTAAACACGGAGACGGATTTTTTATAATGATGATGAGGTGTAGCCTGGTATAGTTAGTTTATTGTTTGTTAGTGTGCAGCCTAGTTCATTAAATAGTTTGTTTATTATGTAGTGTGTTGCCTGGCATGGTGAATTTATTGTTTGTTACTGTGTGTGTGTGTGTGTGTGTGTGTGTGTGTGGTGTGTGTGTGTGTGTATATAAATATTGCACTGAAAAATAATTTATGTTTTTTTTTGTTTGAAATTGAATCCTTTCTATTATGAACTTATTACCTACGAAATTCGCGTCGATATCCTTCCTGGTTACCGAGTGAACAGTGAAGTTGAAAACAGGCGCTCCGACTTTGGGGCCATTGTGCAACTGGCCGATTTTCCGTGCGGAGTTCAGATTTACAGTGGTCTCCTCGTGACTACACAGTACACAGGCAGGAAATAAATCTGGATAACTCTCTTCCAGTTCACTAGTGTTATTCTCAATCGTAGGAGTCATAGTCACAATGGCTCTGGTACAACCTTGTTCCAGCAATACCATGCCCTAGCAAAAATAATATTCCAGACACAGGAAGAATCATGAATTGCAACAGTCACGGCAAACCCCTCCACCGACCGTAGTCGGTGCGATTAGCCGACGGTTTGCCGTAGTTAAGCGACCAATCGGCGACTAGTCCGCGATTGTCGACGATAGTCGCAAACTATAAGAGTATTTGAAAATTTAAAGGTCAACTTTGAGTTGGCGTCATGCGACGACATTTGCCGACAGTTGCAGCACGACGCGAACCCACGGTTGCCGTCATGCTGCAACTGTTTCCAGCCGTGCTGCGACTGACGCCGAGTGGTTGAAGATGTAGGCAGCGCTCTGGCCCATCCCCCACACAACTTATCAACCTTCGCTTGTGTAGTGAACCACGCCACCGATGTCGGTCACACTATTCTCACACTTGCCCAATTGATTAAGCCTCAAATACTTATGTGCCTCCAGATATTATTAAATTTAACACAATAACTACGACATGGTGATAACAATCGCCAAGGCACTAAAGATACTGGGATGCAGTATAGCGCTGAATATATTGTACTAAAGATGACTGTACTAAGACTGCCCTGCCCACTGTTCCCGTCTATCCAGACTGAAATATCAGAAATGTCATGACTATCAGTCGCCAGCACGGCCCGACTGGTCATTTTCCGTTACATTTTTGAGTCGCAGACCCACCTAGTGTATAGAGCATGCATTACACAGTCGGAACTCCCCTCGCGCCCCTTCATGACTCCCACGACCCGACGGCGACTGTCTGGGCTTGACGCCAACCCACATGACGACCGGTGCCGACCACAGCATGACTCAGCAAGTCGTGACTGGTCCCGTCGAGAGACGTGAAGATGTGAACGGCCTTTAGCAGTCATGCGACCAGATGATGCCACCTCGAGGGCCTTATCAACCACCACTCGAGGACTACGAACAAAAAAAGGTTTCTCACACGGAATCACAATCACATCCACAGAAAGTTGAATATTAATCATGTCATTCAGCCAGCTTTCCTTCAGCACAGTTAGAGGAGGTCTCACTTCATGGCCAAAAATCAATTGAAAAAGACTTAAACCTACAGTTTCATTTGGGCAGTCCCTGTAGCAAACAACATAAGATGAACTCCTTCATCCCAATCCCTATTATTCTCCATACAATACTTCCTGAGCATTGCTTTAAATATCTGATGGAACCTTTCTAAAGCTCCTTGGGACTGAGGGTGATAAGCAGTAGCAAGTATTGTTTAATGCCTAACTCATTCATTACTTGTTAAGTACTTACTTGTTAGATTCCTGAAGTGAAGTTACTTCCCTTTCGGATTGTACACTATTTGGAATACCATAGGTAGTGAAATGTTTTAATCAAAGCATTTACTACATTCTTTGCAGTGGTATTCCTAAGCGGGAAAGCTTCTGGGTACTAGTAGTTGAACACATTATAGTTAATAAATACTAGTTATCTATGCTAGTTTTTGGACGAGGGCCAAACCCCAATCTACAATTATTTTGCTAAAAATTTTGGCTGGCCAAAAACAGGTATAGGGACAAAGGAGCAGGTTTGATGAACTGTTCGGTTTTCCGGCCCTTTGACATTCATGACAAGTTTGAAAAAGTTGACATCATTCTTTAAACCTGGCCAGTAAAAAATTAGACTATCTTATTGTAAGTTTTCCTAACTCGTAGATATCTTTCCCATGAAATCGTGTGCAAGTTGTAGGATCTGATCTCTATGACACTTAGAACTACCATCTGTCGCACTCTATTCTTCATAGGTGGAGTTGATACTGGCCTATACTCTTCTCTCACACGGAACCATAGCTGGTATAAATTTATTATCAAGTGAAACAATTTCGGTGGCAAACATCTCTCAGTCCAAGTCATATCTCGCCCCACATATGCTGTTTAATTATTTGAGGTCAGTTGTCCGAATTTGTCTCCTGTACGACGGAGATTTTACCTCTAATAGGTGTTAAGTGATGTTTGCTTCCAGTGATGCTGCAAGTTCAGCTTATGAGGCTGCAGCCTCTCTACCTCGTTTTTTTTTTTTTTTTTTTTTTACATCACAGGGAACTAGCCAAGGGCACAACAAAAATGGGTAACACAAAGCCCGCTTAGTTGCCAGTCCCTATAAAGAAGACAGTAAGAGAATACAATAAAAACAAAGGGGTAGGCCAATTTAGTTCGGGAGGTGTCTTGTTACTCTTCTTTTGAAAAGATTTAAGTTATAGGAAAGTGGAAAAATAGAAACAGGAAGAGAGTTCCAGAGTTTACCAGTGAAAGGGATGAAAGAGTAAAGATACTGGTTAACTCTTGCATTAGGAGGATGGACAGAATAGGGATGGGAATGAGTAGAAAGTCTTGTGCAGGGAGGCCGCGGGAGTGGGGGAGGCATGCAGTTAGCAAGTTCAGAAGAGCAGTGAGCATGAAAATAACGGTAGAAGAGAGCAAGAGAAGCACATTGCGGCGGTGATTTAAAGATTGAAGACAGTCAGTCAGAGGAGAGGAGTTGATGAGACGAAAAGCTTTTGACTCAGTCACTCAACCCTGTTTAGGAGAGCTGTATGAGTGGATCCTCCCCAAACATGTTAGACATACTCCATACATGGGCGGATAAGGCCCCTGTAGATAGCAAGCAATTGGGAGGGAGAAAAAAAAGGACGCAGACGCCACAGGACACCTAACTTCTTAGAAGCTGTTTTAGCAAGAGATGAGATGTGAGATTTCCAGTTCAGATTTTTAATAAAGGATAGTCCTAGAATGTTCATTGTAGAAGAAGGAGACAGTTGAGTGTCATTGAAGAAGAGGGGATAGTTATCTGGTAGGTTTTGTCGAGTAGATAGGTGAAGAAATTGGGTTTTTGAGGCATTGAACAAAACCAGGTTTGCTTTGCCCCAATCAGAAATAATAGAAAGATCAGAAGTTAGGCGCTCGGTGGCATCTCTCCGTGAATCACTTAGTTCCTTTGGTTGTGGACGTCTAATAAACGACGTTGAAAAATGCAGGGTAGAATCATCAGCGTAGGAGTGGATAGGGCTTTGAGTTAGACTTAGAAGATCATTAATGAATAATAGAAAGAGAGTGGGTGATAGGATAGAACCCTGGGGAACACCACTATTGATAGATTTAGGAGAAGAACAAATGTCCGCTACAGTAGCTGCAATAGAAGGTTTGAAAGGAAACTTAAAATGAAGGTACAGAGGAAGGATAGAACCGAATGAGGTAGTTGGAAAAAGATTGTGCCAGACTCTTATCAAAGTTTTGATATGTCAAGGCAACAGCAAAAGTTTCACCGAAACCCTAAAGGTCAATGACAAGTTTCGAAAAAGCTAGAAGATCGCCAGTAGATCGCCTATAGGAAACTCGTACTGACGTCAGATAGAGATGGAGCATATAGAGCTAGAACTTCTTATTAAGTATAGATTCAAAACTTTAGAAGGCTAGAATGCAAAGCTATAGACGGTAGTTTGAAGATTAGAAACGGTCACCCTCTTAGGAACAGTGGAAGTGAGCAAATTCCAGGCAAGAGAAAGGTGGAAGTAGATAGCATAGACGGAAAAGTTTGACCAGGCAAGGTGCAAGCACAGAAGCACAGTTTTGAGAACATAGGAGGAAACGTTGAGCCGTAGCCTGCCGAGGATGTATAGAGCAGCTTAGCACCGAATTCAAAGGGAGGGACTGCCGAGTAAAAGACCAATTTGACAGCAATCTCAGGGCCACTCTGATCTAAAACCGGCGCCAAGCGATACGAACACCTAGGCTCTACGATAAATTTTGTAATGTGAGCAATTTAACACATCGAAATCAGAAAAATGTAACTTCTTTCAGACTGGTATATTTACCAACATGGTGAAAATTGCCATGTTCTGTTTGAAGTATTTCTGAGGATGGTTGCTCATTATTGGCCATAGGGTTTATAACAATCACATGAAATAATCAACTTAGTACACAATTAAGTAGGAGAGCAAAGTTGAAGGTCGTTCAAAGGTTTTAATGAGGAATCTGCTAAAACTACATTAAACATGGAAATGCAGTGTTAATGTCTTAATCCTTCTGCACAAAATTCAAATACTACGTTTCACACTAAGCGGGTAAGCTACTTTCACTCGGCAGCTGCAAGTTATGGCACTTCCACGCGCCTTTTGCATGAGCAGTCTCAACACGTGCACTGCGCTTTTGCACACTTGATCAGTTGGGGCAGGCCTATGCCACAGGCAGTTGGAGCACAAGACGCCAGGTCTGTTGCCTCTCTAGAGTCCATCCAAGCCATCTGAGGTTGGAGCTTTGCTCACAATGATCATGGTTGCCAGATTCCAGTTGGTAAATGCGAGCAGTGTTGCTGCAGAAGGGCTCTTGCGTTGGGGAATGTCTCCATTGTCCTGTTTTTCTGGGAGAAGAGTTCTAACGTGCCTCGTTCACAGAGTCAGTGCTATTTTAATTGTAATGATCCGTGAAGCGCTGAGCAACTGAATTCCTTGCAGTTCACTGTAAGTCAGTAAGGTTGATTCTGAGTTGTTGAAGTTGTCACCTCCACGTAGGCATTCCAGCCTCCCATACCATTTCTTCCTGCCAACAGAAAGCGGAAGTTGGTCGCAGCCGTGAAGCTTGAACATAGCAGGACGTTGACCTATTTCCCAAAATTAGCATATGGCATTGATATCCAGGTTACATGAGGTTTTTCAGTTCAAGGTACCCATGGCTTTGCCATTGATGCGGCTGTCAGGAATGATACTTTCCTATCAGTATGACAACGACGTCTTGTCGACATGTACCAAACAGGTGGTGCATCCCTTGTCCAGCGCATCTTTCAGGTGAACGACATCCTGTATCGGCCTCTCATGGTCACATCGTGGCATGGAGTGGTCGGAACCTCGCTGATCACATCGTGCCTGATGTATGAAGACCTCCTTTCCGTCTGGCCAGTCTGGAGCCGTACTTGTCGAAAGGAACTGGAAAGCTTCCTCTGTTTGGATCCCGGAGGAAGTCGGG
Source organism: Chionoecetes opilio (assembly GCA_016584305.1). Lineage (NCBI taxonomy): Eukaryota > Metazoa > Arthropoda > Malacostraca > Decapoda > Majidae > Chionoecetes > Chionoecetes opilio. Next base: position 2,053 of record JACEEZ010019294.1, on the reverse strand, counting down.
CCAGTGCTGGCACTTGTTGACGCCGACCTTCTCCGACAACCTTTTCCCTTTCTCTTAGTTGCCCTTGATACTGCTGCAAGTAGCTGTCCCCGACCCCATGATCTCTGCAGGATTCAAATAGCTTCAGGATGTGGGGGAGCAAAAGCCTTACATGAAGTGTGGACATTAGAGGAAGGAACACACAGCAAAACCCCCGGAATTTTGCATCCAGAAACGGGGTTAATACATTTTTAATTAAAAAAAAAAAAATTCTATTTTGCAGGGTATCCTATCGGGGAGGCGGAGCAGTGGTAGCGCTTCAGGGCGTTCTCGGGACCCCGGTTTTAAACCCCCAAGAAAACCAAAACTTTCTGCACCCTCGATGCCTAAGAACACCCACATGCCCCCTAAATTACCTTCGTTTCGAGTGCATCGGTGAACAGGGGGGCTGAGCCTCTAATCACAGGGTCCTATAAAAAACCTGCCTGCGCCCCCACGGACGGGGCCCAACCCTCACAGCCCTAAATGAACCTCCGGGGCTTAAATCGACCCCCGGGGCCTATTGCCCACAGGGGCTATAGGGACAAAATGTTAAATAAAAAAAAAAAAAAAAATAAAGATTGTGTTTAAAAAAATGTTCGGATCGCTTGGCCGGTTCTGAATTTAACTTGGTTCTGAGGGAAAACCTGGAAAAAATGTGGTGCTTTTTTCCGGGAGGCCCCATCAATACCTAACTGCCCCACAGAGCCAGAAAGGGGAAAAAAACATCATTCCCAGGATCTTAATGAAGGCATAAAAAGTCGAGGGGGGAGGAGAAGGAGGAACAAGCCTTCATCGCCCAAGTGGAATTTTTTGCAAATTTTTAGCGAAAAGTTAGCTTTGAAAAATGGCGCTGTGGGGCCATTGGTGAGCATAGGGGGGAAAAATGCGAAGAAAAAAGTTAGAGATGTATTTGCTAGATGCCAGAAGTCACGGAGGAAAATTTGATTTAAAGATTTTGAAATTTCAGGAATGAAAGAGTTTTTTTGGTAATTTTAAGAAAAAATTTGGATGATTTCGGGGAGAAAATAAAAAGCAGAGTTTCAGGAGAGGTGTACGGTACCCTTGTGAGCCCCCTCTCATTCGGACGCATGAGACAAACAGAGTTAAACCCAAATGACGGCTTTGGGTTTGAAAAGTGGGGAATGTAGCCTCCTGTCAAAACTATGAAATCAGTTTTCGCTCTGCCAAAGAGAGGGTTTTGAATGGGAAACGTAATCATTCCATGGAAAATCGAGTGTACGCCTTTGGTCTTCCCCATTAGCTGAGTTTAAGGCCCGTTTGGAAGACAATACTGGTTCAGTCAAATTGAAAAAAAAGGAAAATTTTAAAAATAGGGGAAAAATTTGGGATATTATAATTTCCTTAGACCTTATAAATGATATCAAAAGTTCCTTTAATCCACCCTGAGCTTTGGTCTCCCCTTTTGGGAAAAAGGTCACCCAAATTTTTGTTTTTTGCATTTTTGGAAAACAGTTGGTCTGATGAAACACATGAAAACCTGAGTAATAACAAAAACCATAAAATTCCCAAAAAATAATTATATGCATTCCTTTTTACGAGTGATATTTTTTTAAAATTTAATTTTGTTTACCCTTTTATTTTTTTCTGCTTTTTGGGAAAAGTTTATTTACCTTTATTTGGGGTACAATCAATGTTTTCATATTTTTTTACAATTGGTATTGAATATAAGCCTTTTCCCTGTTTTTTTTCATAAATGTGTGAAAAGAAGGAAAAACCGAACAAATAATTATGTCCCTGTAAAGGGGAAAAGGCGCAAAAATACCCCCACTCGTATCTCCGGGTCCAGGAACGATGAAATTGGGGGAGGGTGGGCCGTAAGGGATGAGAAAAGACAAAAAAGGAATTTTTCTGATCCGCTCACCCCCCGAAGAAAAAAAACAGAAAAAAACGACTCACCCTGCTATCAGGTTTGAAAGCCTCTTAACCTAGGGCGCGATACGGGAAACCCGAGACGACGGCAAAAAGGAAAGGGAGGGGCCGGGAGCAGGGAGCGAAGAGGTCTAAACACAAA
>JACEEZ010019292.1:8998-63206 GCA_016584305.1 Chionoecetes opilio | reverse complement strand
GCGGGGAAAAACCACTCGTGTGAAGTCATGCCTCTTAGACACCCACCCGCGCGTGCCTACTACCGCGACTGGCCGCCATATGGAACTTTTCGTTGACAAAATTGTGATAAAAAAAAGATGATTAAAATTTCTTTATGAAGTACTTTATTGGAATAAAATAATAAAGTAACAGGACCTAACCTAACCGAACCTAACCTAATCAATCCTTAGCTGGGGGGGTTTAAGGAGCTGCCTTGAGTACGTAAACTTAGGCGTTTGCAGTTTCCTCCCAGTCCGCGGCGGTCAGCCGGCCGCAGCCAGTTTCCCGCGGCCAGTTGGGCTGCGGCCAGGCGGCCGCGGCCAGTTGTCCCATTCCCACATGGCACAAATTCTGCTAATGGATTTTGTTCTTTCATAGGACTGCCCCCTGCAATCTTTGCTATCAGTGGTGTGGCCCTCTAAACACTCAAACAGGGCATTGGCCATATCGGCACCAGTGTGACCTCGATTGTCCGTGAATGTCAGGAACCTTTTCTTTGGCAATGTGTCTTCCATATAGCGTATGACCAAAGTTAGTTGATCAATGTAAGCCTCATCTGGGGTTGATCAAGAAAAATGGAATAATAGTTTGATTTCTTGATTCTTGCTACTATTTCCTTCAGCATAAGTTCACCCATTATTCCAATTATTTCTTCACAAATTGTAGATGAGATAATTGGTGTGACCTCGTCCTTTATTTGCATGCAGTTTGATGTGAGCTGCAAGAAATGGATCATACTCTGATAGGAGTTCCAGTATGCCAAGATAATTTCCATTTGCTTGAGAACCAATCACTTCATCTGTGCCTCGGAATGCTAATCCACGTTCAGCAATACATTTTATTGTACTTACAATATGCATAAGAAGTTTACACCAATAATCATGCAGTTGAGCTATTAGCTTTAATAACTCTTGATCAACTCTGCCATGTTCCTTCCTTTGTTTTGCCAAAGTGATTCTAGATGGCACTTTGATTTTTCGTGATCAGCTATCCTTTCATTGCCATGCTTCCAATCACAAAGTCCAACAGTGGCTAATTTGCCCTTTTCAGACCCTGAAGCGACAAGTTTACAGGGGTAACAATAAAGTTTACCAGTCGTTGGAGAGATACAGAGCCAGGAACAATTACCTATCTCATTATTCAGCATTTTCCTCTGGAACAAACTCCGTGAGCATTTTCGTGTGTAGTGAATTCCTTTTTGTGGGGGCCCCCTTTTGGTGGGGGCCCTGGGGCTACAACCCCTGTAGCCCCCCTTTAACCCGGCCCTGCTTGGTGCAGGTGCAAGGTGTTGGTGCACCTGTCGTACAGCGAGCAGGTGGTGCAGGTGGCCAGGTGGAGACCCGCTCGCCTCACCCTCACCTCCGGCCTGCCGCTCTTCCCGGAAAAGTTCCACAGGTGAGTGTGAGATATTGTTGGCAGACACTCTCGGCTCATTGCCGCACAGAGAGAGAGAGAGAGAGAGAGAGAGAGAGAGAGAGAGAGAGAGAGAGAGAGAGAGAGAGAGAGAAAGAGAGAGTGAGATTACAAAAAGCAACCCTAAAACTTTGAATATCTACGTCAATATATATGAGGCGCTTATTTCAGAAAGTCAATAAATGCCATCAATAAAAAACTAAGAAATGGCTTCAAAATGTTTCAATGTTCAAAAGATAAGACATTTTGAACATTGAAACATTTTGAAGACCTTTTCTTAGTTTTTTATTGATGGCACTGATCAACTTTCTGAAATAAGCGCCTCAAATATAAAGAGCAATCAAACACTTACATCAGGTTCTTGACTACTCTGCCTGGTCCTCCACTTGACTTGTCGTCGGTTCTGGCTGAGGATGAAAGCCCCCCCCCCCCCCCGTCCACCTGTATGGGGAGGCAGGTGTGGTTGCTGGGGTCCGGGGGCAGGGGAAGGAAGCTGAATGTGTGCCCTCTGGCCTCTGGGGCTGCAGGTATAGATGTAGGTACTGCCACACCCACCAAGGGAATGTGTTTACTGCTCTCTCGTTCACCCCATTTCATCCATTCTGCATCATTTTTCCCTGGTAAATAATGTGAATTCTCATGTTTTGCTCACCTTCCGCGACCTCAGTTTGTAGTGTTGCTTGGTAGGAGCAGGTGAGGGCAGTGTCAGGGGCGCCTTGGGACACCTGAAGGTGCTGCCTGAACGCCTGTCTCTCCCTCCTCATGGTCTCAAGGTCAGAGCTGGTGATACGCATGGTGTGAGTCACCGTTACTTTGCCTTGCTTCGCCACACCCAGGGTGATCTCCTCCAGCGCCTTCAGGAAGGTAAGGCACACACTGGCCTCCACTGTGAACATAACAACATAAGAACATAAGGAAGCTACAAGAGGCCGTGAGAACATGATTTATGAGTGTGGCAGCTTTAGGAAAATCTCTCTCTTTCTATTAGGTATATGAGAAAGAGAACATAGGAACATATATATAAGAACATAAGAAAATAAGGAAGCTATAAGAGGCCGTGAGACCTACACGAGGTAGTTCCTGTTACTTAACTCTACCTACATCCACCTTTCATCCCCATCCATGAATTTATCCAGCTTCCTTTTAAAGCTCCCTAGCCTCATTTTAAAGCTCTCTAGCCTCCTTTTAAAGCTCCCTAGCCTCATTTTAAAGCTCTCTAGCCTCCTTTTAAAGCTCCCTAGCCTCATTTTAAAGCTCTCTAGCCTCCTTTTAAAGCTCCCTAGCCTCCTTTTAAAGCTCTCTAGCCTCCTTTTAAAGCTCCCTAGCCTCATTTTAAAGCTCTCTAGCCTCCTTTTAAAGCTCCCTAGCCTCATTTTAAAGCTCTCTAGCCTCCTTTTAAAGCTCCCTAGCCTCCTTTTAAAGCTCCCTAGCCTCATTGTAAAGCTCTCTAGCCTCCTTTTAAAGCTCCCTAGCCTCCTTTTAAAGCTCCCTAGCCTCATTTTAAAGCTCTCTAGCCTCGTTTTAAAGCTCCCTAGCCTCCTTTTAAAGCTCCCTAGCCTCCTTCTAAAGCTCCCTAGCCTCTTTTTAAAGCTCACTAGCCTCCTTTTAAAGCTCCCTAGCCTCCTTTTAAAGCTCCCTAGCCTTATTTTAAAGCTCTCTAGCCTCCTTTTAAAGCTCCCTAGCCTCCTTCTAAAGCTCCCTAGCCTCCTTCTAAAGCTCCCTAGCCTTATTTTAAAGCTCTCTAGCCTCCTTTTAAAGCTCCCTAACCTTATTTTAAAGCTCCCTAGCCTCCTTTTATAGCTCCCTAGCCTCCTTTTAAAGCTCCCTAGCCTCCTTTTAAAGCTCCCTAGCCTCCTTTTAAAGCTCCCTAGCCTCCTTTTAAAGCTCTCTAGCCTCCTTTTAAAGCTCTCTAGCCTCGTTTTAAAGCTCTCCAGCCTCCTTTTAAAGCTACCTAGCCTCCTTGTAAAGCTCCCTAGCCTCCTTTTAAAGCTCTCTAGCCTCCTTTTAAAGTTCCCTAGCCTCCTTTTAAAGCTCCATACTCCTTTTAAAGCTCCCTAACCTTATTCTAAAGCTCCATAGTCTCCTCTTAAAGCTCCATAGTCTCCTTTTAAAGCTCCCTAGCCTCCTTTTAAAGCTCCTTAGCCTCCTTTTAAAGCTCCTTAGCCTCCATTAAAAGCTCCCTAGCTTCCTTTTAAAGCTCCCTAGCCTCCTTTTAAAGCTCCCTAGCCTTATTTTAAAGTTCCCTAGCCTCCTTTTAAAGCTCCCCAGCCTCCTTTTAAAGCTCCCTAGCCTCCTTTTAAAGCTCCCTAGCCTTATTTTAAAGCTCCCTAGCCTTATTTTAAAGCTCCCTAGCCTCCTTTTAAAGCTCCCTTGTCTCCTTTTAAAGCTCCCCACCCTTATTTTAAAGCTCCCTAGCCTTATTTTAAAGCTCCCTAGCCTCCTTTTAAAGCTTCCTAGCCTCCTTTTAAAGCTCCCTAGCCTCCTCTTAAAGCTCCCCAGCCTCCTTTTACAGCTCCCTAGCTTCCTTTTAAATCTCCCTAGCCTTATTTTAAATCTCCCTAGCCTTATTTTAAAGCTCCCTAGCCTCCTTTTAAAGCTCCACAGTACATATATCCATCTATATCCACCTTTGAAGGAATCTAACAGGCGCTGCACATGCCCTGGGGTGTACACTGTGTCCGATATATCCGAGGGAGACTGCCGCAGGGGAAACCAGAACAGTGAGGCGGGAAAGTGTCCGGTGGCTTGGTGGTGTGTGGTGAGGTGGTGGGCAAAGGCTTGCTGGCAGGCTGGTGGTGGGAGGACCTGACTGAGGCTGGCCAGGGGAAGGGAGCGGCACATCTTGTCCTCGGGTTCACTGGGGTCCATGAACAGTACCGTCCTGCCGCTATGATGGTCACCGTGTCTGTACGGGACACAAGGCTTGGGGGAAGGAAATAAGAACATAAGAACATAAAAACATAAGAACATAAGGAAGCTACAAGAGGCCGCGAGACCTACACGTGGTAGAACATAACTTGTGTATGTGAATTCCACTATTAAAAATAAATAGGCACTAAATTTACAGAACATTTTAACCCCTTGAGGCTCAGAGCGTAATTTCCATTGTAATTTGGGTAACATTAGACAATATTTTGTGAAGATAAGCAATATTTTATAGCTATGACCTGTTATATAAGAACGTAAGACCATAAGAGAGGAGGGTGGCTAGGGGTATGGGAGGTGGCTAGCAGCCCTTATAGGAGAGGTAGTGTGGCTTTATAGGGACACAAGGGGGGAGGGAAGGACATAAGAACATAAGAACATTTAGAAGGATTTATATTAAGCACATAGAGGAGGAGGAGGAGGAGGAGGAGGAGTCACCGTGGCTGCAACACATACAAGGGGGAGGGAGGGAATAGCAACATAACTTGTGGGTGTGAATTCCACTATTAAAAAAAAGAAGCAAATTTAAAACCTTAAAATGTTCTGTAAAATTAAGTTACGAATATTTTAAGGAGAATTTTTTTCTCCTTAATTACTGTTCAGTGAAATACAAAAATAATTGGCACTAAATTTTACAGAACATTTTACGATTTTTTTTACTTCTTGACCCGTTTAAATGGAAAAAAAAAAATAGGGACTTCATTTTACAGAACATTTTAACCCTTCACGCCCAGATCTTTCCTTTGCTATATAAAATTGTCTGTTGTTAGCTATAAAATTACGAAAAGTAACTAAATATACCAAATGAGTTAGTTGACAAGGATACTAAACAGGTATAAAACAGGTAGGAACAAACAGGTAAAACAAAGGAAGCTAAACAGGCTATAGAATATTGCTTATAGTCACTAAAAATCGTCTAATGGCACCCAAATTACAATGAAAATTACGTTCTGGGCCTCAAGGGGTTAAAAATATTTTTTCCGTCTTTTCCTGTGAAGTGGAATATAGATTTGAATCCAAGGCCGAATGTACCCACTTGTAACGGATTGGTTTTTTTTATGCTGTCGCTGAGCTTGCGGATGCCATGCCAGTCCTCATCCGAAAAGACCGCATTGTTGTACAGGCATAACGACGGTCCCTGCACACACACACACACACACACACACACACACACACACACACACACACACACACACACACACACACACACACACACACACACACACACACACACACACACACACAGTAAGTTAAGATGCAAGTCACAGAACACATAAAAATTAACACAATTAGTTCAGAACCAAAAACAGGCAGTGAGAAAAATGCTAAATTAGCTTATTAAACTAGGGAAAAAGGAAAAGAGAACAGAGAAGAGAGAGAGAGAGAGAGAGAGAGAGAGAGGAGAGAGAGAGAGAGAGAGAGAGAGAGAGAGAGAGAGAGAGAGAGAGAGAGAGAGAGAGAGAGAGAGAGAGAGAGAGAGAGAGAGAGAGAGAGAGAAAGAGAGAGAGAGAGAGAGAGAGAGCTACTGGCATCACTGCAAGAGAAGTGGGCACACGGAGAACGATTGCTTCAGGAAGTTGAAGTGCGACTACTGCCAGCACACCACCCAGGAGTGCCGCACGCGCCTCCATCAAGATAGGCAGGAACATTTTTTCAAACAGCTGTCTGCGGAACAGGCAGAAAATAATGCTTGGCTACTTCACTCCCTAAACAAGAGCTTTGCGTTTCCTGCCCCCACTTCTGAAACATCACAGGTAGGAGGCTGGACACCACCCCAAGCCTTCCCGCCCCCTCACAATGACAGCCAACATCGCTACTCACCCCGGAGCTACGCCGCCCCGCAGGCAAGCGCTTGGTAATCTTACCATCATCTCAGCTAACGTTAGAGGTTTCCAGACTAACGTCGGTGACCTAACGTACAGCCATGTTTTGCCACACAGTCCTGACATCATTGCCACTACTGAGACCTTCCTCAACTCCTCAGTGCCAGACAACTTTGGGAAGATAGGTGGCTACTCAAGTTGGTTCCGACGTGACAGAGCCCAAGGTACCTTTGGGGGAGTCGCCGTGTGCTTCCGCAACAGCCTCCCTGTACAAGCTCTCCCCGTCGACCTTCCTGCTCACATGGAGATGATGTTCTTCAAATTGTGGACACACACTCAAGACTCCATTCTGCTGTGCGTGTGTTACCGTCCACAGTGGCAAGGTGGTGAGCCCCTTCACTACCTGACCACCAACTTAGATGTCCTGCTCCTCCAGCACTCCTGTAAGCATCTCATCATTGTGGGTGATCTCAACCAGTACCTTGTCCAGAGGCAGTTTGACGAGCTGTTGACGGTGTTTGGACTCACCAATCACGTCGACTTCCCCTCCCACATCTCAGGGTCTTCACTTGACCCTGTAATCACCGATTTGCCCTGCAGTATAGTGACTTGCCGCCCGCTAGCAACAGTGGGTTCCTCCGACCACCTGGCTGTTCTCACCAAGATCAAGCTGGCCATCGACAGAGATGAGGCAGTGACTCGCACCAACTGGCTATGGGACAAGGGGAACTGGGATGCAATGAAGGCAACACTTAACAACATTGTGTGGTCTGACGTGCTTACAGGTGACGTTGACACACAAGTGAAGAACTTCACAGAAATTCTGATGTCCCACCAAAGAAGATTTGTGCCCTGCCAGACATACAAGTCTAAAACGGGAGACCAGCCCTGGTTTGGCTTTCAATGCAGGAAAGCAGCAGACAATAAGAGCAAGGCCTGGTTGCGATATAAGTCCCACCCCACAAGACATAAACACCAGCACAAAATGGCCTGTGAAAATATGAAAAGAGTCCAGAAAGAGGCGATCAACAACTGGAGGGATCACCTCAAGCGAAAGCTAACAGGCCAGTCAGTGGGCACTAAGGATTGGTGGAGCAGCATCAAACAACAACAGGGCTTCTCTCGTGACGACAGCATCCCACCGTTGACAGCACCTGATGGCTCTGTTGTCACAAGTCACCGGGGTAAAGCTCAGGTGTCGGCTGCCCACTTCTCCTCCAAGATGACAGTTCCTGACCCAGAACGTGAACCTCCTACAGTTCCGGTTCTAACCAAGGCCGCCCTAGGGAACATCACCATTACCACGGAGGAGGTGTTGCAACAACTTCAACAAGTTGATCCCAAGAAAGCGCTGGGACCAGATAGTATCAGCCCTCACCAGCTTAAAAGATGTGCCTCACAACTTGCTGTGCCTCTTGCTACCATCTTCCGGGAGTGCCTTTCATCTCAGCAGTGGCCATCTGAGTGGAAAGTGGCGAGAGTCTGTGCTATCCACAAAAAGAAGAGCAGAGGCGATCCTCAGAACTACCGCCCCATTTCCCTCCTTTCCGTTGTTGGGAAAGTTCTTGAGTCCATCATTGCCTCCAAAATCACTACATTTTTTGACGCTCACCGCTTGCTAAATTCACGGCAATTCGGCTTCCGACAGGGGAGATCCGCAGCAGACCTTCTTCTCCTGCACTCAGCAGCCCGGAACCACTCCCTAGATCGGGGCGAAGACACCTTCGTCGTCACCCTTGACATCGCTGGTGCCTTTGATACGGTGTGGCATCAGGGCATCACTACCAAGCTGAGAAGCCTGGGGATCTACGGGGACCTGTTACACCTCCTGCAAGATTACCTCCACGAAAGAACTCTGCGCGTGGTGGTGAATGGTCACACCTCCTCTGAAAATGCTATCAAAGCCAGTGTCCCTCAAGGAAGTGTACTCGGGCCATTACTTTGGAACGTTTACTTCAACGACATCCTGCAGCTGATTCCTGAGGCAAGAGCGTACGCAGACGACTGTACTCTCACATTCACCTGTGAGAGGAGTGACCGCCACAACACAGTCATTCGCATCAACCAGACACTGCAGAGCATCGCCTCCTGGGGCAAGAGATGGCAAGTCACCTTTGCACCAGACAAGACCCAAGCCGTCCTCATCTCCCGCAGGCAAGATGCAGTCAACTGGGACCACCACGCCATTCTCCTGGAAGGCAGAAAAATACACCTCCAGGAGTCAGTCAACATTCTAGGGGTGGAGTTCGACTCTGGCCTCACATACACCAGCCACGTCAGGAAGGTCGCCAAGGATGCTGCCTGGAAACTGAGCTGCATCCGACGCGTCGCGCACCTCCTGGACGCTCAGGGAGTCGGCACACTCTACAAGTCACAAGTCCGCTCCCTGATGGAATACTCGCCCCTCGCCTGGTCCTCCTGCCCCCCGTCACACCTCCGCCTCCTTGACCGGGTTCAAGCCAGAGCCCAGCGGCCGGCCCTGCTGAAAGCCCCTGAGGCTGCTGCACAGATCATTCAACCTCTCCAGCAGCGGCGTGACGTGTCAGGCATGAGCGTCATGTACAAGGCTCACAGGATGCAGCTCCTACAACTAGCAGAGCTGCGCCTCAACCCACGGGCCAGGCCCTCCCATTCTACCCGTGCGGCCCACAACATAGACCATCAGGTGACTGTGCCCTTCGCGAGGACGGAACATTACCTCCGCTCCTTCCTACCCCGCTATGGGCGACTATGGAACACCTTGGTGCGCCAGACCCACCTGCACCTCACCCCTTCCCTGCACGCCTTCAAATCGGGCGTCAATGCCTGGCTGCAAGCGGAACTAACGCAATAGAAACATGCAATAAAAATCATGACTAAACATTTGTATAATAAGATTATGTTTTATATTAGTATAACTTCTTTATATATATACTGTATTTGCCGGCGCATAAGACGCACTTTTTTCCCTTAAAAAGGAATGCTAAGTTCACCCTGCGTCTAATGCGGCCATATTAGCGCATGAGAGGTCGGGCAGAGAATGCAGAACAGCCGGTGGTGTATTACTAAAGGGGTCTGGAGTTATCTGTGTTGAGCAGTAGTTCACTGAGCACAAATTTGTAGCTGTGTTATCAACAGTAATGCATAATACTAAGAAAAGGTTGGAGTTTAAGAGAAAATAAGAGCTGGGGCAACAAGATAGCGATTGTTGCTGCCAAGAGGGCCGGCAGATGTAAAATCATCCACCCCCCTTTGTTCCCCTTTGTAAAACTTTGATATCTCAGGTCTGCCGCTTCACGGGATACTTCACTCGGCGACGCCCTCGCGCACCCCCATGGGCATTACCGCTCAGGCCCCTCCCGCACCCATGGAAAAGCAAACTTTCCCGATTTTAGAGTCCCCTTAACCCACATTGACTGGGCCAAAAAAGTTGACAAACAGTTGAAATGAGATGATAGAAGGGAGGCAGAAAATAGTTGGAATTTTCGCGGAATGATATTGTGATAAATGGAATATGAACAAAAAGCGTGTTTAAAATTTTATTGAAGGAGTGAGGGTGAGGGGAGGGGGTTTTTATTTGGGGAGTCTTTTACACACAAAGGGTGGAGAAAGGGCATCGTGGGCCTGTTGTTTTTTTGACAGCGAGTCATTGTTTTCAACGTGGGGACAAGAGGTGCGCGGGTTGGTCTCGGTTGTCCTTTGGCGCTGAATAAGGTGGTGTTGCAGTTTGCGGCGAGGGGAAAAACAGGGGAGCGCAGGGGACCCCCGGGCCCCTTTAAACCCGGGCCCCGACAGGGGGGCCTAAGCCGATGCAGGTGTGTAGTGCGGTGTGTGTTAGCGCCGCTACAGTGGGGAAACAAAGGGGGGTAGGAGACAGCATAGGGTTTTTACCCCCTACCCCAATCCTCACCCCCGTCCCCTACGGATAAGGAAATGTTGAAAGAGTGCATAAAAAAAGGGTGCAATGGTACTGTAGAGGGACAAAAAATCTTCCCCACGTACACCAAGACCGACCCCTCACGGGGCCACACCCCTCCGCCTCAAGGCCCAATCACCAAATACCACAGGTGAAATGGGACGGGCACCGTTCATCAACCCCTTTGAAAATTTTTTTATTCAAAAAAATAGAGTGTTACACTAAAGGGTGCACGTAACGGTTTTGGGAAGAAATTTTAACGTAATGGATGGCCGTGCGATAATTGTCGTTTTTCAAGGCTTTATGAAACCAAAAACAATGTCTTTTAGAGTTCAACTCCTCTTCTTCATCCGACAGAAGTGCTACTAAAGCAAATTTCTTCAACCATTAGCCTCTGAGGCACATGTTGCTTAGAGGGTGAGCAGGAAACTGCCCGAGAAAAATGGACGGAACCATGACGAATCGTGTGATACAAGGCACGGCTGACCGGAAAAACGCTGCCGTGATTCAGAGTAGTGAATCAGCTTCACCTGTACCTTCCTGAGAAGACTAATCAACCCTCGCGACTGTGATAGATTCATAGGTGTAAACCAGTGCAAATATCGTCGATCCCGACAACGGTGCCCTTCAACAATTACAACAATAACAAACAAGAGGCGAATTTTGGTGAAGAAGCCGTAAGCAAGCCGGCTCTTGCAGCTTGCGTTTTCTGGTAACGCGATGGTTGCGGGCACTTTTAAGAAGCAGGCTCTTAAGCCCGGTTCCCACCTTCCCGCTTGTACCCGTCCGCCGTTTACAACAACAAAAGACGTCACAATGACGTCCACAACAAAGTTCTACCGCACCGCCGTACCGCTGTACGGCGCGCCGTACAAGTTAAATTCAAGTTATCTCTCCGCTTCGGCGGTGTTCGCTCGGCGGAGTTGCCAACTGTGCCCAGTTACCACAAATTACCCACTCAAGCGATGATGATGGTGACGTCATTGTTGAGCGGTTGGTTGTTGTAAGACGGCCGTACAAGCGGGCTGATGGTGAACAAGCCTCTTACGGATTGGCACAGCTGGGCAAGCCGTAAGCGCCGAAAGAAGCGAGCCCTGGGCCCCGCTTATCACGGCTCTCTTCGGCAGAGAAAACAACACGTGGCGGGTTGCGCGAAGTTCAAAATCCTGTAGACTCCTCCATTCATCTATCGTATTAACTAATTTTACAGCTTAAACTGCTGCCCCGATACACAGTACAGGCAACATGAGTCACTAGCTTCCAATGAGAACACACTTACAAGAATAATAGCTGATTAAATAATACATGATAAAAAAACCATACTCCCTGACTGTTTTTGACCGTAGATAATTGAACTTTGAGTAACTATTATACTGTTTAGTGTTTCATGGGAAGCTAGTGACTCGATGTTCCCTGTAACATGTATCAGGGGCAGCAGTTAACTGTTTAAAAACCAATGAATAAGAGCGATGAATGGAGGTTTACAGGATTTCGCGCCTTGACAATATTTTCGCAAAACAGCGGGACAGGCGCAAACTAGTAATAGAGTGAAATAGCGTCGTAGAAATAATGTAATTACAGATACAGGACACAAGTGTAAAACACACAGATGTACATTCAAAAGCATGGGACTTTACTTAAGAACACGTTATAAGAATATACAAGGTACCGTAGATAACATAATAGTCGCCAGTAATTGCCACTGCACGAATGTCGCAGGCACAATAATTACGAATTTTTAGCATCCCTTACAGACTTGTATGTGCCTACTGAAGACATGTAGGGGATGTACATAATATAAACTACTGTGATGCGTCTTCAGTGGCAATAACAAATCAGTAGTGATGCTAATTTGTAATATATTGTGCCTCGGCAACATTAGTGCAGGTGGCAAGTGAGTGAGCGGACTTATAGTGTTATCTACGGTAGAACAGATGATAGGTATATATTGGGAACGGACTAGCATTGCGTTTAATTCAGTAGTTTAGAGAGAAGATGTGGTTGGGATATGAGTTGAAGATGACAATTCGTCATGTGTGCACATTCACCTTTTTTTGGCATTAAATCAACAATCAATCGTCATTGTGTGGTTGTTTTGTTTAACAGCCATCAGCTGTGATCGCCCAGCGGGCGAGCCCCGACAAGAAGTTGGCCAACTGTAGCCGTCTGCGCGAGCACGCAATACGAGAGAGAAAGACGGTAAGAAGCCGGCCTTCTTACGGCTTCTTCACCAAAAATTCGCCTCTTAAGGTACAGATGTTACCTACAGTGTTATCTAAATATCTTCGTGAATCTTTGTTTATTGGGACAACCACCGATTCGGAGGCCGATGAAACTTAAAATCCTCCTGAATAGTTTTGACGTGTTGTTTAATTAATCTGGCTCTCCGATTTTGTCGGAAAATCAATGTTTGTTTAATGTGTGTATTGTGGGGAGGCAACCTGCCCCTCCAGGTCCAGGGGGGCAACCTGCCCTCAGGTCCAGGGGAGGCAACCTGACCCTCAGGTCCAGGGGGGGAAGCAAAACCTGCCCCTCCAGGTCCAGGGGGAAAGCAACCTGCCCCTCCAGGTCCAGGCGGGAGGCCAAACCGCCCCTCCAGGTTCCAGGGGGAGGCCAAACATTGCTACGCCTTCACACTGCCATATTATTGGTTCATTTTTCGTAGTTTTCTCTATATCATCGTTACTGAAACCAAACCCCACCTCTAACCTAACCAATCTGATTTAACCTAACTAACCTTTCTGGCTGCTGTAAGAATGGTAGATTTTGGACTAGGTGTAATTCCATTATTATTCAATTGCGCCATGGGGAAATGGGGTCAAAATACTCCAGAATGAAGAAAGCTAGACGATGGTCGTCCCCCCCCCCCCGGTAATGAGTCCTAGGACCCTCCTTTGAAAGCCACTACAAAATTAATACCAGTATCTATACTGCAAATTTTCCACAAAGTCTCAAACACATAGCAGAAAAGCAAAACAAAAGGCCATAACCTACATCTTTAAATCTAAGTATATGTCATAGGTTAGATATAATATTAGAATATCAATTCGTGGGGGCATTCGCAATATATTTGATTTTATGACCGATTTGGTTACCCTGTCCTTCTCCTTTACCTTTTAACTAGTATAATTTTCATTCACATTCACTGACAGTGAAATTGTATTTAGGCACATGCGCATAATTATAAGAATTTGCTCTGCCCCTACAAATCTTTTAATTTTTTAAGAACTTGATAATTTTACGAGCAGAAAAAAAATTCCTCAAAAAACACCAATATTTTTTTCTTCATTCTCAAAACTTCTTTGTAAAATCAGGGGTGCGGTCTTATGCGGAGGTGCGTCTTATGCGCCGGCAATACGGTATTATATATATATGTGTATCCAGTATTAGATACTTTCTTTATATATTGAATTAGCGTATAGTTGTTAATCAGTATTAATTTATAGTAGAGAATGGCTGTACTTTTTCCATATTATTTGTATAATTATTGATAGGAATAAAAATATAATACTGCTAGAGACAGTTCTTGGCGGCCGTGCCATCAGGACTTTACCACAAGCAACTCCCCGCCTCTAGTCAAGGTAGTAAGTTTTATATACCCCCCCCCTCCCCAAAAAAAGAGAGAGAGAGAGAGACGAGAGAGAGAGAAGAGAGAGAGAGGAGAGAGGAGAGGAGAGAGAGAGAGGAGAGAGAGAGGAGAGAGAGAGAGAGAGGAGAGAGAGAGAGAGAGAGAGATGAGAGAGGAGAAGAGACTTGGGAGACCGCGGAGAGAGAGAGGAGACGAGAGAGAAAGAAGGAGAGAGGATGTGAGAGGAGAGGAGAGAGAGACGAGAGAGAGAGAGTAATAAATAATGAATAATAATAATAAAGTTTTTATCTTCCACCGGCCAGGTTATTCGTTACATACAATTATTTCAAGATAATAGCTACATAAATTAAATTTATTCAAGATAAATAGTTACATAAATTAAATTACACAGTTTTGCATTAAAACATTAAAAATAAAAATTATAAAATTGTAAAATAGAAAAATAACGATATTAAAATATATATACAGAATACTGCTAATAAAAAGTAAAAGGAATAAAAGCATTATTAAAAGAAAACAAATATATAAGTAAAATCATTATAAAAAGGACATATATTTCTACCTAAGAAATATACTATATTACATTAAAGAAAAAGTTCTCATACTAAAAATTCATTTCCATACCCCGAAGTACCAAGTTTGAGTTTAGTTTTGAAAGACTGTAGGTGTAGCATCTTTAACTAGCGACGGAAGCTGTTTCACATAACTGGGGCCCCTTACAGAGAAGATCTGGCCCCCATGTCTGTGTTGGTCTTAGGAGTTACAGGTGATCTCGCTGTCTTGTGGTGCTACAGTAACGTCCCCTTACAGTTGGAAAAAGTCAGGATTAGGCTATTAGATGGGTCATATACACTTGAACATAGTGACCCCGGTTGTCGTGAGTATTTGGTCTTTAACATTCAGCCATTGTATTCTTTCAAATTGGAGTCACATGATCGGTACTTCCTGGCTTACCATCTACACTTTGCTGCAAAAATTCTGTAGTTTTTGAACATTGTTAGGAGAGTTTATGTTTGCTGTTCCTCCAGCATTACATTGACAATAATTAATAATTGCTAAGTTACAAGTGATTTATAATTGCTGGCGAGTATCCTTGTCGAAATATTCTTTTATTCTATTACATACATTAGAGATCCGGTTACTTTTACTCATTTTCACATACTGTTTGTTAAAAGTCATAGTACTGTCCATGTGTAAGCCAAGGTTTTTTAATGTGTGGTGGGTTGGACAGGGTTGTGTCGTGGTGCTGTATAGTGAGATTGTCTGGTATCTGGGATAATAGTTGGTAGGTACCTATGAACATACACTGTGTTTTCTTTAGTATTCATAGTAAACCATTTTTCAGAAAGTACAACTTTGCTTTATGGCTAAGGTTTCCTGTGTTTTCTGAATAAGGGTGTCAAGGTTATTGATAAAGGTTTTGTGTAGGATTTGTGTGTCATCAGGTATTGCTACTAATATACAGTCATTAATATAATGCGACATATCATCACGAAATGTTAAACAATATGGGCAATGTATAGAGCCCTGCGGGGACACCGTACGTAACATGTAATTTCGAAGGAAAGTAGTGTTATGTAATCGAACTGACTGCGTTCTCCCATTTAGGGAGAACTGTCTCAAACCAAGAAAGTATCAACCATTTGTGTTGTCAAGTTTCTTACTTAGGATGGTGTGGTTGACCTGTTCCAAATGCTTAGGATAGGATCGATACGGATAATCAGTGACACCCGCTTCCTGTCCATGGGTCATAAAATGGGTTAGTAATGACAGTAAGGGCTGTTTCGGTAATAATTTATGACGAAAGCATGCTGGTTGTTAGATAGGGAGATCATTTGACTCGAGGGAAAGTTGTGGTTGAAGTTAGCAACAGTTTTTTATACCTTAGAATAGATAGGGAGGAGGGAATGGGGCGGTAGTAAATACTGACATATTATGTGTCTCCATTCTTGTAAAGAGGGTAACCGATGCATGCTTCCACTGATTCGAAAAAGGACCGGTTACGATGGAGGTTTGTTTATAGCAAATGTCAAAAATAAGACCAAAACATAAAGTGAATCTTAAAACGAAAAACGGCAGGGAAATATTATCTGCCCCAAAACGAATTTTAGTGTTGTTAAGGTGCTTCATAGTAAGATGGACCGTGTTTGTTCTTTTATCGGACGGGTTGGAGGCCGGAAAAGTTCTACTGGGAGGATACGCTAGAGTCTCTTGTAGTTTACATTTTGGTCGGGGATTTACGCAGAAGGAATGTTGGTTTTTTTGTAAGTAGTTTTTCACCAACAGTTGCGAAAAAAAAAGTATCAAAATCTCCGCTTTACTTTTTTCAGCGTCAGATGTGTTGGCATAGGACGCCTTTTTAGGGGAGGGATTAGGTCCTTAATAACTTCACAGTAGCGCAATGTTATTCTAGAATTAATAATAAGATCGTGATAGTACTCTTTCCTTGTTTATCTATAGCTTGCCTTCTACATGTTTTTTTAGTCCTTGTATTGGGCCTGCAGAGTTGCTCGTTCTGTTGTGATTTGAGATTACGTTGGCCGGTATTTCGTGTTATGTTATTATTGCCTCCCGAATCTGATCGGTCACCACGGGGCGGGGGGACGGCGTCATATTTCTTTGTAACCATGGGGGCGCAGGAATCCAGGCACGTGTTATTGTGGATGTTTAGGATGTATAGTGTTATTTATATCGTCTGTTATTAAATCTTTTACTGAGTCTACTCACTTTCATTAAGTAATTGTGAGCAGAATGTGTCCCATCATAGTTTGACATGTCACGAATAGTTTATGATACGGTGGTCGTTTTTGTTTAATTATATTGACGGTGACATGACCAAGGTTCATGGTCCCGCTATGGGATGAGGAAATGACGTCAGAGGTCAGCACCAAGTCAGGCTTGTTAGTGATGATAACGTCAAGGAGGGTGGCGGATGGTGGGAGTGACTCGAGTGGCTTTGCTTATTTAGTTATTTGTGTAATTTGTTATTGTTGATGATTTCGTGAGAGTTTGCTTTTACTGTTGAGAAGATCGTCATTTAAATCACAGAGTATGAAAACAGGTTTGGTACGCAAAGACTTGGTTCAGGAGGTCAACAATATAGTCAAACGAATCAGAAAGAGCTTTAGGGAGTCTGTAAATGCAACCTATAAATGATCAGAATGGTAATTTTCTGCACTGGAAATTTGTATCCATATATCCTCGACACCTAATTGTTGCGCAATGTTTGTTCTAATATTCAGAGCTGAGATGGTCTTTCACATTACACACAAAACACCCGAGGCCGCGACCGTTATCACACCTGTATAGTTTGTAATGTGAGGTTATTTACATGAGGAATCAGGAGTGAAGGAAGATAGCACGTCTCACTAAGTACACAAAATATCGACATCTCTTCATTTATCAGCAACTTTATTTCCTCAAGGATTGCCTTGTAGTGATTGTGAATTTAAGTGTTCAATTTTAAGAAAGTCCTTATATCTGGTTTAATGGGAACTATCGGTTGACCATCTTTGCCATTTTCCTAGGCGCTATAAGAAGCACAGATAGTTTGCTCTTATGACCCAGTCTGTTGACAACTGCCACCCTTTATTATGGTCGAAACCGACAGTTTAATTGCTTGGTGGTTTAAACTCTCCACAGTTGTAACAACGACTTTTCTACTGCGTTCTCTGTGCGGGGTCGGTACTGATCACGACAGCCGGGTGCACCGTTCACGTCCTTATATTCGGGGCGGTAGTGGCCGAGTGGGGGGCAGGGACGGAGTGTGGCGCGGGCGGGTGGGGGTTGGTGGAGCATAGTGCGACAGAGTAGTGAGTTGAGTGAGAGGAGGACGGGGAAGTGGCGATAGTAGTGTAGATTCGTCTTGGTGGCTTTCTTGAAATGTTCGGGATTCCTTTAGAAGCCTGTGGGGCGTATACGAGTAGGGAAGGGTGACTCCTGTCAGGCCAATGCTTGGCACTGCTTGCCTTCCCCTATATGCTCCTCAGGTGTTGGGTTGAAGCCGTGAGATACGACTCCCGGGCCATAACTTGCCACCCGCCTCCATTGTGGCGGAGGGCGTTGGCTTGAAGAGTAGTCTGGAGAGCAACATTAGCATTGGCGGTACCATACTTGTCGTAGTTGCGCGTTCTTACTTCGAGGAGCGTGACTTGGTTTTTCTTACCTTTTCCCAAAAAAAATCCTTTTTACGCACTCACTGAAGGAGAGTACTGGTTAGTCATTGCTCTTGAGCAGCCTGACGACAGCTTTTGTTTAGAATGGACCTTGGTATCTCCACTGTAGGTGTCGTAGCATGTCTCATTTATTTCTCCTGTCGAGGAAAAGGAGAGAGAGAGAGGAGATGACGACGAGAGAGAGAGAGATGAGAGAGAGAGACAGGATGATGAGAGACGAGAGAGAGGAGAGAGAGACGACGAGAGAGACGAGAGAGGAGAGAGAAGAGAGAGAGAGAGAGAGAGAGAGAGAGAGAAGAGAGAGACGTGATGAGAGAGAGAGAGGAGACGTCGACTGTTCGAGAGAGAGAGAGAGAGAGAGAGAGAGAGAGAGAGACTCGGAAATCATATTAAAAAGCCAGAGGAAGGAAGATATAGGCCTACAGGCGCTATAGGCTTCAACGTAAAAAATAAAAACGGGGAATAAAAATCGAACTGGTCAACTTACTGGCTTCAATACAAGAGATGCAGCCGTGTTGTGGATGCAGGGTCCCCGTCAGGTAGTCAGAGAGGGCGAGGCGCAGGGCCCTGGCGTGAGGACTGGAGGGCGTGGCCAGCAGGAGGGGAGGCACACGACCCTGGACCTGAATGAAACATAAATAGATAAGAAAATAAGGAAGCTACAAGAGGCCGCGAGACCTACACGTGGTAGATTCATTACCAGAAGGGTTAAAAGTAGAAGTGCTGAGGTTGTTCTAAAGCTTTATCTGGCTCTAGTCAGGCCTCACCTAGACTATGCAGTTCAGTTTTTGTCTCCGTATTACAGGATGGATATAGCCTTGTTAGAAACAGTGCAGAGAAGGATGACCAAAATGATACAAGGGATGCGTAACTTTAGTTATGAGAGGAGATTGAAGCTATTAAATTTACACTCACTCGGGAGACGCAGAGTAAGGGGCGATCTGATAGAAGTGTTTAAGTGGATAAAGGGATTTAATAAAGGAGAGGTAGGAAAAGTTCTTAAGGTTAGTAACCAGGGTAGAACAAGAAGTCACGGATTCATACTGGAAAAGTGTATATGTATTTAAAAAATAAATAGGGAAAAACTGGTTCATAAGTAGTGTGGTGAATGATTGGCATGGACTCAGTAGACAGGTAGTTAGTGGTGAGTCATTAGAGAGCTTTAAAAGGAGGCTAGATAAATTCATGGATGGGGATGAAAGGTGGATGTAGGTAGTGTTAAGTAACAGGAACTACCACGTGTAGGTCTCACGGCCTCTTGTAGCTTCCTTATTTTCTTATGTTCTTATGTTCCTGTTACTTAATACTGCGCCTAAATCCACCTTTCATCCCCATCCATGAATTTATAAAGCCTCCTTTTCAAGCTCCCTATTGACTCCACACTGACCATCTGACGACTGAGACCATTCCAATCATTCACCACCCTAATTGTGAACAAGTTTTTCCCTGTTTCCTTTTTAAATCTATGCTTTTCCAGCTTGAATCCGTTACTTCTTGTTCTACCCTTATAAAAATATCCTTATAAAAGCCTAGGAATACTATAGCAATCCTGGGGGCCTTGCGGGCAAGGTGTGGGCTCTCCGAGGCAGGGGCGCCCACAGGCGGACACACTGGATGCATGTGCGTCCACTGTAAGCCTCCAGGCATGTGGGGGCCCCTATAAGGGCCCCCCTAGGGGCCCCTATGAGGCCCCTTATAAGTCCCTATGAGGCCCCAAAATGCACCTAAAATTGATCAAAACTGCAAAAAAAGTCAGGGGGGGCTCAGGCTACACACATTGCAAATTGCAATGCTGCATGCTAGTACTGTTTGAATTATGCTCCTGATGTCTTATACCTTTTCTTATCCATTTGTTTTGGCGCCGCACCTACCCCAACGGTGTCAATTAAGACTAAGAGACTACACTCAATATATGGAATAATGCAAACCACTGCAGGAAGCCGAACACGCTGCTCCAAAGTTCTGCTCACAATCAGCTGATCGGCGATGCGCTCGCTCCACTTGCCGCCTTTAGTTACAAGCATTTTTATAGCCACAGTCCACCACCACGAATATACACTTAACCATCAAGAGTTATTGTAAATGGATGGATCTACAATTGTATCCCCGGCATTTCCAATTATCTAGCGGAAAAAATATTTTCGGATTTGTGGCAGCTCAAAAATATTCCTAAATTAATGAAAATCAGGTTTTTGTTATTTTGCCGCAAAACAATGAGTCGTAAGAAAACTTATTGAAGTAACAAAGGTTCATCTTGAGGTGTTCTACAGGATGCAGTAAGCGGCTTGTCAAAACACCTCATGGTTGTCGAGAAGATAGATATTTTGTATAAATGTACGAATATACTATTTTCTCGGTTATTTACCAATCAATATTTTTTTGATTTACGCTGAATGATAGCCCTTGCTCTGTTTCATGTTTACCTGTATTCATATTGCATCTAATAGCCATAGTTTTTTAGTTATTGGAAAAAACGTGATTTTCAAAAAATATCAATACCTTGCAAATTTTTCAATATATTTTGAAAAATAGATTTGCTTGAAAATTAATTGCTAGCAGTTATCGGGCATACTGAACACGAATCTGGAGTCAGTTTTCAGTTACAATGATTAAAAGTCCCTATTTCAGCCAATTCACAAGGACATGATACTTCCAGATATTCCTTAAACACCACAAATTTGACAAAACTTACTACAAGACATAACAATATGCTAGGCATTGCTAGATTAATCATGACTTCAATACAACGATCAGGCTCGCTTATTATTGCTTGGTATGCTATGAAATATCATTTCTCTAGGTGAATGTAGACATATGATTGCATTTGGATGGATATTAGTCATATATATGAGTAAAGAGATGAAATACAAGCAAGGGTCTCATCAAGGGTGTGCATACCTTGTGTTGAAGCTTGAGGTCTCCCGTCTGAGTCCCCGGGAAGCCACTCTTCAAGCCATCTTGGCGTGGCTGAGCCTTCCCTTCAAGCCATCTTGGCGTGGCTAGCCTTCCCGTCAATCCCAGCCTTTGCCTCACACCATCACAGGCATCACTGAAAAACCCCACAACATAAAAAACATAAGGAAGCTACAAGAGGCGTGAGACCTACACGAGGTAGTTCTATCTATCTGTTATTTTATCTATCTATCTATCAATCGATATTATCTATCAATCTATATTATCAATCTATCTATCTATATATCTAGCATACCTTTTTCTTGAAGTGTGGGGTCTCCAATCTGAGTCTCCGGGAAGCAAATGTTCAAGCCATCGTCGCGTGCCTCTTCTCACGGCCTCTTGTAGCTTCCTTATGTTCTCATGTTCAATCGTTGAGTGTCCGAGGCTTCCCGGAAATCCCATCTGTGAAGTTTTTAAGTGATTAATTAAAGGGATACAATAAAGGAGATAGGTAGGAAAAGTTCTTAAAGTAACCAGGGTAGAACAAGAAGTCACGGATTCAAGCTGGAAAAGCCTAAAATTTAATAAGGAAATAGGGATAACAGGTTCACAAATAGGGGGTAAAATGATTGGCATGGACTCAGTTTGACAGGTGTTAGTGCAGAGTCATTAGGGAGCTTTAAAGGGAGGCTGGACAGCTTTATGGATGGGGATGAAAGGTGGATGTAAGAGTGTTAAGTAACAGGAATACCACGTGTAGGTCTCACAGCCTCTTGTAGCTTCCTATTTTTTATGTTGTGATGTTGTTATTTGGTACTGTGAGCCCGCCCTGACTTACCACCATTACTGAAAGGCCGTGGATGCTGTGGACGCTGTGCCTGATGGTGGTGGTCTTGCTGTGAGGGGTGTGACCAGCCTAGCTTCAACAGTCACAAGGATGAGACAGATCACCTCTCCTCTCTGTGCTGCCCCAAGGCCTCTTCCCAAAACAACCTGTAAGACACAGCCACTGCTTAGCTGTTTGTTCTGGCTTGTTTGCTCAGTCAGGGGATAGCAGCGTGGTATAGGTCTGTTTATCATCCCAGAGGCTCATGGGCCCAAACCCCCCCCTTTGGCAAAGAATAAATAAGAGAGAGAGAGAGGGGGAGAGAGAGAGAGAGAGAGAGAGAGAGGAGAAGGGGGAGAGAGAGAGGAGAGAGAGAGAGAGAGGAGAGAGAGAGAGGAGAGAGAGGAGAGAGAAGAGAGAGAGAGAGGAGAGAGAGAGAGAGAGAGAGAGAAAAGAGAGAGAGAGAGAGAGAGAGAGAGAGGAGGGGAGCGGAGAGAGAGAGAGAGAGAGAGGGGAGAGGGGGGGGGAGGAGAGAAAAGAGAGAAGGAAGAGAGAGAGAGAGGAGAGAGAGAGGAAGAGAGAGAGAGAGAGAGAGAGAGAGAGAGAGAGAGAGAGATGAAGAAGGGAGAGAAAGAGAGGAGAGGAGAAGAGAGAGAAGAGAGAGAGAGGAGAGAGAGAGAGGAGAGAGAGAGGAGAGAGAGAAAAAAAAAAAATGTAATTTTATATTTTCAGACTAAAATATTTTATTTTAGATTTTTATTTTCAATTATAATTAATTTTTAATTTTTGATATTTTGATTTTGATATTTTAGATTTTATAATTTTTTTAATTTTTGATATTTAGATTTTTGATATTTTAGATTTATAGATTTTTTAATTCTTAAAAAAAAAAAGGTCCCCCACCCCCCCTTTCAATTTTCTGGGTACACCGCTGAGCAAGACTAATCCACTGTAGCGCCTGTGATAGATACACAGGCGCACACCAGGGCCACTATCCTCCATCTCCACATGACTGCCCTTCAACAACAACAACAACAACAACAACAACAACAACAACACTATAGAATCCCTGAATGCAGCAACACGGCTAAAAGCCGACTAAATGTATAGATTGGTAACTGTAATATCAAAATCATGAGCTGGATATGAGATTACTTGACTATGACTATTGACTTGACTATAATACTGTGCTCTGTTCTCGTGAAAACCCACTATAGAGAAGACCTGAGGTAATGGCTGATGTGCAGAGGCTTCTAAACCAAGAAAACAGAGTCACAACAGAGCCTCGTCAAAAGGTAAGCAACTGGTAGGTACGTAATGTGTCCCTACCACTTGCTTACTTCATAATGAGACTTTGCTGTGACTGTTTTCCTGGTTTAAAAGCCTCTGCACATCAACCATCACCTCAGGTCTTCTCTATGTTGTCAGCGAGCACGGAAATATAGCACCTGAAATATCAATTTCGCCCAAAACAACTCAATTTTTTTTTTCATCGTCGTAGTCTTCTCTTTGTAGGCTGTACATATTCATGGTTATGATAGTATTAAAATACCTTATTAATTGAGTTCCTTTTGTTGTCTTTCCTCATAATAAGTAGTGGTACATCATGGTTTAAGTGTTACTTGACGAGCCAATGCATAGCTCCCTCTTGGGGCTATACCAACATCAAAAAACCCTTTTGTTTTGACTTATCTTATTACTCCAGCCATAAACAAGTTGCATAACCACGGTGACATTACCCATCCTTGCCTCATGGTACCTGGTACTGTCGTCTACCAAAATGCTCGTCCCTACACAAAGCGGGAAAACTCGCCGACGGTAATGGTAAGGTTAGGTTAGGTAAAGGTCAGTTAGGTTAGGTATTAATAATCACAGGTAAAAGCTTATTAGTTATACATACATCCTCCACTCCATACACACTCTTTAACCCTGCAATACAGCCCACATTCCCTCCCAGTCTACTCTGTCATAGGATTTGGTAGTAGTCCACATGAACACCCAACTCACTTTGGTGGACGAAACTATTATTTTCTGGTGTGTTTATGTGTTTTGAATGACTGCTTCATTCCATTCATCCTGCTTGCATTCAATCCCTACAGTGTCAGTGTAACAAGGCAAGGGTAAATGCAGTTTAGATGACAGCAGACAAATTTCCTTGCTATCCAGAGTCCTCACTGGATACGGGATTTTTCTGGAGAAACGGTTGTACCGAAAAAGTTACAGTCGACTGTGCTATCGGGTTTCTACGGGCTCGCTCGTCCTTCGCCGACTAAGGCGTCTTACTGGTTTTTACCTCAAAGGGTTAATGCAACCAATAAGAGAGAGGGGCGAGGTGGTGAAGGTGGTAATGGTGTGTGTATAGTACAGTGCCATGGCACCATGGCAGCCTGAGGGGCGAGGTGGTGAAGGTGGTAATGGTGTGTGTATAGTACAGTGCCATGGCAACATGGCAGCCTCCCCTTGGTGCCACTACACAGTGCCAGGTGATGACAGCCAGGCCCCTCATGCCAAGGTGTGGCCCTCCGAGGCACTCTTCAGGGTGCCACCATGGCCCCCCTTAGCCTGGCCATCGGGCCCTCAAAATCATATAGAGTTAGTCCCTTCCCCTACTCGAGAACCATCGCTTCGAACGTCGTTGTATGAACTCGAGAATGTCCGTCCCTCGGGGCGTTGGGGAGGTACATAGAACGTAGCTTGTTTATCAAAATCATAGAGAGTTAGTCCCTTCCCCTACACTGAGGTGGCAACACTGCTCTCTGCATAACACTGACCTATCCTGAACGCTTTCTGAATTATAAACTTATATATTTGCTATATAGCATTCCATATACGAGAATCCGATGATACGAGATGTGTAAATTAGGGTCTATTTTCAATACAGTAAAAGCCTTATAACTCGGCACTGTATAACTCGGATTTTGATATAACTCGGCATGGCAGAGGCAAATTTTTTTTTTTTTTTTTTTTTTTTTTTATTTTTTTTTTTTTTTATTATACCTATGCCTATAGCGCGTAGCGGGTGTAGGCAGTGAGCTACAGGGGTGGGCTGGCAGGCCCTGGAGGCTCACTCGAGGGCTGTGATGGTTGGCCCTCGCCCGTGGTGGCGCAGGCAGGATTGTTATAGTGACGCCCAGGGCCGGATCAAGAGCTGTGGGGGCCCTGGGGCTCAGCTTTTGTGGGGGCCCTATATTCCCCCCGAAAATTAAGCACTTTTGTGGGTATTTTGAGGCCTATGTTTGGCAAAGAACTGTTAAAGACTAGACTGGTATTCAGAGATAAAGGATGAAACAGAGACAGGCAAATATGTTTTGGTTTTGTAACTTGCCAATGTTTTTAATATTACTGCTTAAAGCTAATATACATATGGTGGGTCCCTTTGGTGGGAGACCCGGACTAGAGCCCGTAAGCCCCCCCTTAATCCGGCCCGAATGACGCCTGTGATTAGAGCCATGCCCCCCCGTGGCCCCCCAGGCAATCACAAATCGAAGGGGAGTTAAGGACAGGGCATGGGGTTTCTAGGGACACCTCCACGGTGCAGAAAGATTCAAGTGATTTGGGTTCACTCGGGATCGAATCGGGTCTTCGAGAAACCACCGTGACGCTAACCCCTGCTACGCCCACCTAAAATGCATCTCAGGTTTTTACCGGCATAAAAATGCCCCACAACCTCTGTGTGAACATGTAAACAGAAAGTCGAAAAAAAAAAGTATCTCGGCATATTGAGTATAATGCACTCTTTGCTTTCATGGCAAAATCCAGTCGCAAAAGTTGTATTTTGTCCTTTTGATTTTTCCGCAGGTCAGGCCTTCAATTTCATTCCTTTCTGCTGGGGACACCCTTGCGTGATGAGCTGACATCTTGATATACATTACTGTATGATGTAATCCCAAAACACGTAAAATAGGTGGCAAAGTAAAGCAAAGGTCGGGAACCAGCGTGTAGGCTGTCAGCTGAGCCGTGTTTTTGTCGTCCAAGCACCGTCTTGGATACGAATTCCGTTTTTTGTCGAAATTGAAAAAGGATTGGTTTCTGCTTCAAAAACACAAGCTTGGTAGGAGCCGAAATAATAATCAATGCAAAACCTTGCAAACAATATCACAAAGTAGTATAACACACATTTCAGCAAGTGTTATTGGCTTGGGATTCGTAATCCAAGACGGTGCCTGGACGACAAAAACACGGCTCAGCCTACACGCTGGTACCCGACCTTTGCTTTACTTTGCCACCTATTTTAGGTATTTTGGGATTACATCATACAGTACTGTATATCAGGATGTCAGCTCCATCACGCAAGGGTGTCTCCAGCAGGAAGGGAATGAAATTGAGCCTGAGCCTGAGCCTGAGGCCCTGAGCCTGCAGGAAAGGGTGAAAGTGCTGGCAAGGATGGATGCAGGTGCGTCCATGCGTGCTATTTGTGCTGAGTTTGATAGCAAATCCAGCACATGCTGCCCGTTCACTGGTAAGTGTAGCTTTTATGCTTTTACAGTACAGTACTGTTTTTTTTTTTTTTTTTTTTTTTTCCCCATATCAGAGGAGGACATTGCATAACTCGGCACATTGAATAACTCGGCAAGGGCCAGAGCCCCTATCGTGCCCAGTTATAAGGCTTTTACTGTACTGGCATAGAGCTAAAATAGGCTGGCATAGGCCTAAACACGGGGTAGGCCTTGTTCCTGGGACACTAAAGCCGGCCACACACACACCGGCGCGGCCTGTCCGGCCGACGAAAAGGGGCGTGGCTAGAGGCGGCCGGTGTGTGTGTGGGGGGTTTTTTCATCCGGCGGGGCCTGTCGCAGCGGCCGGATGAAAATCAGTCGGCGCTTGAAAATTCCGTCCGGCGCGGCCTGCCGCCTGCGTGTGTGTGGGTGCCTTCCGGCGCGGCCCGCCCCTCGCTCGGCCAGATAATGACTAATTGTACCAGTAATAATTGTATTTATGATATTATAGGTATTATATATGACGTATTATATATAGTATCAATCATCAATCATTGGGGGCATACGCCGGGGGGCGCGTCGCCTCGCCCACCCTACGACGCCACTCCCGGGGGTCACCACGCGCGAGTTCCCATGCAGGCTCCTTTCCCATACCAAGCAGCTCTCGACAAGAAACATCAACTTGCCCCAGCAAGGAGCCTTGTGGGCGCCCCCTTGGCCTCCTCCACGCCGGATTGTCTCTTACAGATACAACCCGATGGGAAGGATCGGTTTCAGGGTAGCGTGCCACATGGCCATATAGCCGAAGTTGGCGCTGACGGACTATGCAGGTAATAGGCCTCGATTCAGTCTCACGGTGCAATCGCTGATTTGACACGTAATCATCCCAGCGATACCCCATGATTCTGCGAAGACACTTATTACCAAAGGCATTGATTCGTCTCTTCAAGTCACTATTTAGTGTCCATGTCTCACAACCATAGAGTAAGCCAGGGATCACAAGCGACTTGAAGATCCGGATCTTTGTCCTCCTGCACAGGTACCGACAACGCCAAATACTCCCGCTGAGCGAGTCCATAACACCGTGGGCTATACCAATCCGTCGTAAGACTTCTTGACGTGACCCGCCGTCATTATGGACTGCGCTACCAAGGTATGTAAAACTTTCCAAGATCTCAATGTCCTCGCCACACGCATGAACAGACTGTACTGCTTCATCTAGTAAGTCTCCAAATACCTGGCCCTTTGGTCTTGGGCCAGGAGACCTCAAGTCCCAAAGGCTTTGCCTCCTCGTGCAGCGCCTCGAGAGCCATCACCAGGACCTCCAGCGACTCAGCAAAGATTACTGCATCATCGGCAAAAACAAGATCAGTGATCTTGGTGTTGCCGACGGATGCTCCACAATCACTTTGATCTACAACCTTGTCCCAATACCAGTCCATACAAGCGTTGAAAAGTGATGGGGCAAGGACGCACCCTTGCCTCACTCCTGTATTCACAGGAAAGAAGCTGGATACACCTGCCCCACACTTCACAGCACTCTCAGTCCCAGAATACAGACCAATTATTAAACCAATAGTCCTTGCAGGAATCCCTCGAAGTCGCAGAAGATCCCAGAGTGACTCACGATGCACTGAGTCAAACGCTTCTTGAGATCAACATAGGCTGCAAGCATCCCCCGTCGAAACTCACGTCGGCGTTCCACCAGGACA
The DNA here is from genome assembly GCA_016584305.1 of Chionoecetes opilio. Lineage (NCBI taxonomy): Eukaryota > Metazoa > Arthropoda > Malacostraca > Decapoda > Majidae > Chionoecetes > Chionoecetes opilio. The sequence goes on along the minus strand of JACEEZ010019292.1, from coordinate 35,498 downwards.
CGAAGCGCTAGGATACGGTCCGTTGTTGACTTACCAGGCGTGAACCCAGACTGCTGAGGTCTCTGATGCTTCACCAGATGACTGCGAATTCGTGTCAGCAATAGATGGGCAAGCACCTTGCCTGGTACGCTGAGCAGTGTAATACCGCGGTAATTGTTGCAGTCCTGACGGTCCCCTTTCCCTTTCCAGATAGGGACGACCAGCCCCCTTTTCCAGTCAGGAGGAATGGTACTGATTGCCACACAGCAGTCAGGACAGCATGCAACCCGCGGATCATGGCCTCACCCCCAGCTTTGAGGAGCTCCGCACTGATATTACAAACACCAGCTGCCTTTCCACCCTTCAACTTTGCTACAGCCTCTCTGACTTCGTCAAGAGAGGGTGCGGTTTCGTCAATGGCAGGATCGGCATCCACTGCCTGTAACCCAGTGGTGTGAAGCTGCTCAGTTGGAGGGTCCACCGTGAACAACTGCCCAAAGTACTCAGCCCAACGAGCCATCTGCCCATCCATGTCCGACACGAGGCGCCCATCTGCTGCTCGAATAGCACTCGCCCGAGAAGGAGACTTGGAACGGAGCTTCTTCAGGGCTCGGTAGGCGGGTCGGAGGTCATTAACGTTCAAATGACCCTCGACATCCTCAGCGAGACTCCTGACATACCTCTCCTTGTCTCTCCCCAGGAGGGTTCTAGTCCGGCGTGACAGAGCCCTGTGCTGGTCCCGGTTCCCAGCCAGCCTGGCAGCGCGACTCTCCTCGATTTTCTCCAGCGTCTCCGTCGAGACAAAACCACGCCTTGACCTCGGGCGCTCCCCAATATACTCCTTGGCAGCCTGTAGAGTTTCACGTTTGAAGGTATCCCACAGTTCTACAGGGTCCCCGAGAGCACCGAGCACATCAAACCGATTTGAGACTGCCACCGCATACTCATGAGCACATGTCAAGTCCTTCAGTTTCTCAAGATGAAACACAGTATGGTTACCTCTTGAGATTCTTCTGGACTTGACATGAAGCTTAAGTGTAGCAACAACAAGTCTGTGATCTGTTCCAAAGAACTCAGCACTCCGGTAAACCCTGCAGTTCTGGAGGATCCTCCAACGAGTACTAACGAGGATGTGGTCGATCTCCTTAGCTACCCCTCCGGCATGTATATATAGTATGACGTATTATATATAGGTATTATATATGGCTGCACATGCAGCCATCAACAAACAAGTCATTGTCGGACAGCGGATTCATGTTGTCACCACGGTGGTCCGACGTGTACTGTATATTTTCATGAGGCGGCCGGTGTGTGTGTGGGTCTCGTCCGGCGAACGATGCCCCACCACTTTTTGTCGGCCGGACAGGCCGCGCCGGTGTGCGTGTGGCCGGCTGAACAGACATACATAACCTACATAACACTAAATCATAGACGTAAAAAATCATCCTTCATCCCTCTCGGCAGCCATCACAGCCTATTTGAGCCTATTTTCGGCAATATATTATCGTTCAACCTATATTTATCACTTCACAATACTCTTATCATCACTAATATGACATCAATAGGGTATTTAAGGGTAAATCTCACCTGATTTACTCTTAAATGCGTCTGTATATCCTGGATAAGAAGTAAACACGGCCGTGTTTACATGTGGGCGAATTGACTCTTACATGTGGGCGAATTGACTCTTACATGTGGGCGAATTGACTCTTACATGTGGGCGAATTGACTCTTACATGTGGGCGAATTGACTCTTACATGTGGGCGAATTGACTCTTACATGTGGGCGAATTGACTCTTACATGTGGGCGAATGACTCTTACATGTGGGCGAAATGATCTTACATGTGGGCGAATTGACTCTTACATGTGGGCGAATTGACTCTTACATGTGGGCGAATTGACTCTTACATGTGGGCGAATTGACTCTTACATGTGGGCGAATTGACTCTTACATGTGGGCGAATTGACTCTTACATGTGGGCGAAATGACTCTTACATGTGGGCGAATTGACTCTTACATGTGGGCGAATTGACTCTTACATGTGGGCGAAATGACTCTTACATGTGGGCGAATTGACTCTTACATGTGGGCGAATTGACTCTTACATGTGGGCGAATTGACTCTTACATGTGGGCGAATTGACTCTTACATGTGGGCGAATTGACTCTTACATGTGGGCGAAATGACCGGTAACTATACTCTTAGACTCGGGCAAAGGGTAGCTGGTGAGATCGCTACACCGTACATGTGGCGTAGGTGGTGTATATGTGGCGTAGGTGGCGTATGTGGTGTGTATGTGGTGGCGTATGTGGCGTATGTGGTGGCGTATATCTTGAATAACCTGCTTGATTTTTTTTTTTTTCTCTCTCTCTCGGGTGTGTATAGGCGCGCGACATTCTTATATAGATAATAGTAGTTATTGCATTATAGTCTTGCTTTTGTTATTATAGTATTACCTTTTATTCTTGTATTGCCTAGGCGCCTAGAGAATGCATGCCGCGAAACCTATAGAATGAATATGCACCCGAGAGAGAGAGAGAGAGAGAGAGAGAGAGAGAGAGAGAGAGAGAGAGAGAGAGAGAGAGAGAGAGAGAGAGAGAGAGAGAGAGAGAGAGAGAGAGAGAGAGAGAGAGAGAGAGAGAGAGAGAGTAAGATGAAGAGAGAGAGAAGAAGAGAGGGAGAACAGAAAATAATAATATCAAGCAGTTATTCAAGATATACGTTCAAGTGACGTTTCTTCATAATTTCACTGAATAAATTTAAAATCTGCCGTTGATTAATGGAGAGAGAGAGAGAGAGAGAAGAGAGAGAGAGAGACGAGAGAAGATGAGAGAGAGAGAGAGAGAGAGAGAGAGAGAGAGAGAGATGAGAGAGAGAAGAGAGCGAGGAGAGAGAGAGAGGAGAGAGAGAGAGAGAAGAGGAGAGAGAAAGAAGAGGAGAGAGAGAGAGAGAGAGAGAGAGAGAGAGAGAGAGAGAGAGAGAGAGAGAGAGAGAGAAAGCCTTTAATATCGCCTTATGAACGTTAATTAAACAACACACAACGCTATAAATAAAGACAATGTATTCCGTATAGCGTTATTTACCTTCACTGCGATGACAGCACACTAAAGACACACTTAATACGGGGATAGAAGAGGCAAAGACCTTGTATGGAGGCCGCGAGCTGCCTCACAAACTGCTATTGACGTCGCTTATTCTCCGAGAGGACCGAGACCAGCCCCTTTTCCTCTTAATTTAGACTATTTTATAAGTAGTAGTAGTGGTAGTAGTAGTAGTAGTAGTGGTAGTGGTAGTAGTAGTAGTAGTAGTGGTAGTGGTAGTAGGTAGTAGTAGTGGTAGTAGTAGTAGTAGTAGTAGTGGTAGTAGTAGTGGTAGTAGTAGTGGTAGTAGTGGTAGTAGTAGTACTAGTAGTGATAATAGTAGTGGTAGTAGTAGTAGTAGTAGTGGTAGTAGTGGTAGTAGTAGTAGTGGTGGTAGTAGTGGTAGTAGTGGTAGTAGTAGTAGTGATCCCAGCTAACCATCACCGGCGGGCCTACGTAGGCATTAGAGCGGCGAACGGCGGCCACCAGCGGCAACTTTGCCTCCCAAGGTCCTCCGTAGAGCCGCTGGTGTATTTTCAGAGAGGAAAATTTATTATCTGTAAATCAATGTACAGAATTTGAAAAATGTATTCCTTTTATGTGTAAACATTCTAAAACAACAGTTATATGATGATATTGGTGTAGTATTACATCAGTGGTGATAACCAGCGGCTACTTGGCGTTAGATCTCCGTCCGCCCGCTGGTGTATATTTGTAGTGCACAAGAAAATATTAATGCGGCTACTCTTGGGGCAAAATGTTTGGTCCATTTAGATAGTTATCTGTCCTCGTGCATGCCTTGGAGCATGTTTTCTGTGTTGCTGTGGTACATATTAAAACTTGCTCCAGGAGGTCAGATAATCTTGAAAAAAATACAAATTTGAAAATCCAAAATGGCTTTCTTTTCCGCTNCCCCAGTGGGGGGGCCGGGCCCGTCATTAGGACCCCCCGGTTTTTGGGTACCGGGGGTCACTGCGCGGGAGGCTTGAAGTTACGGCGCCCTACGGGAAAAGTCCCAAAATCCGCAGGGGTTGAACGGAGTTGGGGCCTGTTTGACGCTGCCTCCCAAAAAGCGCCAGGCAAGGCTGCCGCACCCCCCTTAACCTCCACACTGTTTTCAACCATTAAAAAAACACGCATAAATGACCAAATCTCAAGACAAAACCTCCCCCCCAAAAACTATATAGTTAGCCAAATTACAGTTTTTCAATTTTCCCCAAATTCCTGCATTTTTTTCTATATGATGGTACCTTCTTTTCCGGCCGCTGGGTGGGGGTGGGGGGGGGGAACCTTCTACTTTCCTATCTTTCTCTCTTTTACATTTTGTGTGGGGCAGTTAAAGCAAACACCCTTTGTAAGGACCTTGGGTCTGTTTGTTTTTGTGTTTTTTTGTAATCCTTTGAAATCCTTTGAAAAAAAAAAATCCCCGTGTTCCCCTGCCTCCGCCCTTTTTCCCCTGCCCCCCACCCCTTACCCGGCTCCCACTGCCTTAACCTGCTCCCACTCCCTTTACCTGCATACCCCGTGTTACCCTGCCCCCCGTCCTGGTTACCCTCCCACCCCTCCCTTACCCGGACCCACTCCCTTAAACCCTGCATACCCCGGTTCCCGCCTCCCGTCCTGTGCCCTGCCTCCCCTGCCTTAACCTGGCTCCCCCCCCTAACCTCTACCCTGGTTCCCCTGCCTCCGCCCTGTGTTACCCTGCACCCACTGCCTTACCCTGGACCCTCCCTTAACCTGCAACCCCTTTTTACCCTCCCTCCCGTCCTGTGTTACCCTGCCACCCCTTGTTCCCCCGGCTCCCACTGCCTTAACCGCATACCCTGTTTTCCCTGCCTCCCGTCCTGTGTTCCCCTGCCCCCATTTTGGGTTACCCTGGCCCCCCTGCCTCCCCTGCCTCCCTTTCCCTGCCCCCGTCCTGTGTTCCCCATGTTTTTACCCGCACCCACTCCCTTTAAACCCCATACCCCTGTTTTACCCTGCCCCCCTTCCTGTTTTTACCCTGCCACCCACTCCCCTTACCCTGGCCCCCCATGCCTTAACCTCATACCCTGTGTTACCCTGCCCCCGTCCTGTTTTACCCTCCCCCCCACTGCCTTACCCTGGCTCCCACTGCCTTAAACGCCCCCGTGTACCCTCCCTCCCGTCCTGTTTACCCTGCCTCCCATCCCTTTACCGGCTCCCACTGCCAACCTGCAACCCCCTGTTTTCCCCCTGCCCCCCCGCCGTTTACCCTGCCACCCTGTTTTACCCTGGCTCCCCTCCTTAAACCTCTACCCGTGTTCCCCTGCCCCCGTCTTGTTACCCTGCCTCCCTGTTTCCCGGGCACCCACTCCCTTTAACCTGATCCCCCGGGTTTCCCCGCCCCTTTTTCCCCCCCCCTTTTGTGTTACCCGCCCCCCGCCTTACCCTGGCACCCCCCCTTAACCTGCATACCCCTGTTTTTACCCTGCTCCCGTCCTGTGTTACCCCCCCACTGCCTTACCCTGGCTCCCACTGCCTTAATCTGCATACCCCGGGTTTTACCCTGCCTCCCGCCTGTTTCCCCTGCCCCCACTGCCTTCCCGGGCTCCCATGCCTTAACCTGCATACCCCTTTTTACCCTGCCTCCCGTCCTGTGTTACCCTGCCACCCCTGCCAAAAAACCCCCCCGGGCCCCCCCACTGCCTCCTGCATACCCCGTTTTACCCTCCTCCCGTCCTGTGTTACCCCTGCTCCCCTCCCTCCCCCGGCCCCCCACGCCTTTAAAACCTCATACCCTGTGACCCTCCCTCCCGCCTGTGTTTACCCTGCCCCCACTCCCTTTCCCCTGGCTCCCACTCCCTTAACCTGCTACCCCTGTTTTTACCCTGCCTCCCGTCCTGTGTTCCCTGCCTCCCCTCCCTTACCCGGCTCCCACTGCCTTAACCTATCCCCCTGTTTACCCCCCCCTCCCCGGTTTTTACCCTGCCCCCACTGTGTTACCCGGGCACCCACTGCCTCCTGCAACCCCTGTGTTCCCTGCCTCCCGTCCTGTGTTCCCTGCCTCCCCCCTGCCTTACCCTGGCCCCCCACTCCCTTTAAACCTGCATCCCCCCTGTGTTCCCCGCCCCCCGTCCTGTGTTACCCTGCCACCCACTGCCTTCCCCTGGCTCCCACTCCTTAACCTGCTACCCCTGTGTTACCCTGCCCCCCGCCTGGTTACCCGCCACCCACGTGTTACCCGGCTCCCACTGCCTTAACCTCCTCCCGTCCTGTTTTAAACCGGGCCCCCCCGCCCTGTTTCTCTGCCACCCACTCCCTTAACCTGCCTCCCACTGGTTAACCTGCCTCCCGTCCTGTGTTAACCCTCCTCCACTCCCTACCCTGGCTCCCACGGGGTACCCAGGCGTCCATGGATAGACAAATTTTAAAAGAGTTTCTGTCGGGGGTCCATACCGTTTAAAAATTCCCTTTAAAGGGCATTTGGTTGTTTTCCCCATTTGTGCTGGCCATTTTGGGAGCTCAAGAACGGGAATTCCTGCCCCTTTGGAAGTCTAGAAAGATGCCCTGGGGCGTAAGGTTGAACTACGGATAATTTTATCAGCCAAAAATCAATTTAAAAACTGGGCTACCTTGGAAAGCAGCCCCCATGTGGGTTTCACCCGCTGTAAACTGTGTGTGAGCAAGGGCTAAAAAAATGGATTTTTGGCTGAAACCTAATCAGTGCCTGCACACCAGATTCGCCACCATTTCTGATCATATCATAAAACTGCGCTATCAATTTTCGATATTTAATTCTAGCTCCCCAAGTTTCTCCAACAAAGGAGGCCAGAAAATCCATCAAAATCCTTTAAAACAAAAAATCCCAAGAATCTCTAAATTTCGGGTTTTTCCAACACAACCCAATACACACACTGAGTTGCTCAGTAATACTGAATCCCTGTTCCTCTGCTATTACTGCAAAAAAAAGGTGCTATTGGCTTCTTTTACTATGTATCACTACACAGTCAGCAACAGCTTGCAAATAGAATTCTGACTGAAACCTGAATAATTTGGCATTTTTGGAACCTTTTTTTCTAAGACGAAACTTTTCGACTCCTTGCTTTCTAGTCAAAATCTCTAAAAGACACCCCTTATTTTTGAACTTTGATTCACATGACCCCCGAGCCATGTTTGTTTTTGCTGCTGTAATGACAAATTTTTAAAAGTGTTTTAAAAAGTCTCTGTTATCCAGAAACCGCTGTTTGGTTGGGCTATCGAGTTTTCTGAGAAGCTACCTGCACTGTGAATCTTAAAATTGGCCCTTTTTTTATTGTTCATGATACGGGGTTCTCCTGCTTTGTTGCTTTTTTCTGCATCTTTTTCCCGACCTAAAAACCTTCGTTGGTGAATTTACTTCTTTTTTGACCAAAATTACCCCCAAAAAGCCTACATGGAAAACAATAAACTCGGTCACTTGTCACAGAGTATTCAAGCCACTCATACCTTTTATACTACTGATATTGGAAAGACCTGGTCTGAGAACCAGACTGTACTTTAGGATACACTTTAAGTCTCGGCTGCGTGGGTCCTTCTTCAGGCTTTGTGGCTAGATCCTGCACCTGTTCCATAACAGGTGTGGGTATATCAGGATTATCACTTGTATCTATAGAATATCTCTATAATACAATATACTTAGTAATTTCAAGGTTTGTTAGCAAACATATTTCAACATTTAAATGAAACATCAAACCAATTTTTCTATAAAAGTGTGAAAAATAAGGTTTTGCTCTGGCATGGAAAATTGGATAAATATTCCTTTTTATTGTTTTTGGGTAGCAGGTTACTAGCAGCAATTTTGGGGGGGCTGAGTCCTTGACTTGGGGGGGCTAAGTCCCCCTTAGCCCCCCCGCGGTGACGCCACTGTTCTCAATGCAGATGAAGGCAGCAACATCTATTGGATTGAAGAAAGAATGTGTTGCCCTCAGACTTTTCGAGCACCTAATGGTTCATGTATATACCAGATGCAGTGATACCTTTGCTTGCACAGCTATGCTGTTATCGTTATAGGTAGGTAGGACTTGTGTGTCGAATTGATATAGAGCTTACATGTCATGTATTTATCTATCATGATGCAACATTCGGTTACCAGGGTGCAATGGCAATTTAGGTATCTTTTTCAATCAGACACATCCTAACTACCTATAACGCCAACAATGCCTCTACATGTGAATGTACATTTTCTTGTACATTTCCTTCCAGGAATCCCTTCGGAGCTTGTTTCTGTCATTGCTGGGATCATTGCTAAGCATGTCTTCCTTTCTTCCCCCTTTAGCCACTGCAGCACACCTGTCTACATTGTGGACTTCCTGCACCATGTCCCAACTCACTTTCTAAGTAATTTTTTTATTGAATGCTTCATATGTAATGTGGAGTGCTTTAAGTGAACAAGTGACTCAAGAAATTTACACATCATGATGCACTTGTAAACCTACTCCCAACAGTATGGCCTTCACCTTTGAGAAACTGTAATACGGGATTGTTTTCTTCTTTTTTCTCAGGTTTGGAAGTGTGTAAAAGATGGAAATTGAGAGAGAAAGAGAATAAGAGTTCCAGAAAAGTAAGTTGAAGAGTTGTTTTCACTAATGCTAACCCAGCCTTTCCACCAAGGTGATAATATTGCTTCTATGATGTATGGGGGTTAAACTAATGCTTGCCCAATCCTACCTTTCCTTTCTGTGCCTATAGTGTGTGGTGCCAACTCCATTGGAACCTGTGTTACTAACCTCTGCACAAATTTCTCCTTTGTGACTCTAACCTTCTGAGGAAATGCCACCTATTCACTGACAGAGAGATGGTTCTACAAACTTCTCAGTTAATGAATGTAATCCTATACTAACATGTAATGATAAACTGAATGCATTTTGATGAATTTAGTTACATCACATATACCAGAAAAGTTTACAAGCAGTATCTCGCCTTACCTTTATTATGAATTTGTGACTGGGATGCATTTTTGACTGACAATATGAGGGGTCACATTATATTAACCATTAACCATAAGCCATTATTGGTTCCTGACCCTTGGAGTAATAATTTGTCTGGATTAAAAAAGATTTGCCCTAAATATGTACTACAGTACATACTCCATTATCTGTCCTCATTCACAGACATGTGGCTGTTGCCATGTACAGTACCGTATGTCAATTACATGTATATACTTAAAAAATATTTTGTTGTGCGTCTGCTTTCAATATGATCAGTGTAGGAGTCATACTATATATTGTAGAATTGATTCTGAACATCTTCAGCAGGCGGCGGCTTCGGTGTATGCGCCGACTTCAGCTACAAACCATGACAGGCGAATGGAGGAGGCGGCAAGGGAGCAGATGCCAGATAGAGCAGAAGAGGCACAACAGTGCCGTGGAGCATCTGAGCAACACTCCTCAGGCTGGTGTTGGCTCAGGAGAAAAACACTTAAGCCTGATCGCATCAATCATTGGAGGCATACCCCGCGGGGCAAATCGCCAAAGACGCTACAAGAATATACCTCGCTCAAGGGTGTCCTGTGGTGCGCGTGCGATCGACGTGCCGCCGTGCGGCAGGAGTTAACCAGTCTGCTGGCCCACTCACTTGATGCCTAACTGACCTGAATTAAAGTGTCTCATACCTGTTTATATTGAGCCAGACATGAAACCAATAGATAAAGAATGAAATAATACAAGGACACGTTCATAAATACACATACAAATCGACAGAAATGTTTTAAAGACATACAAATATGCTGTCAAAACTAGTACATTTTCACGGATTTTCAGGCAGACACCGATAGAAAATAAGAGGCAGGCCCGACAAAAAAAAACTTGTCCACTTCAGGAACTGGGTGTATGTATACTTTACGCTTCATTCCCATGCAAGGAAGCTAGAGACACGTTATGTAGCTTCCTTGTTCCCGTGTTTGATGTAGTGTGGAGGGAATTAGGGTTGTGTGGATGCCGTGGGAGGGAGGGGTGTGTGGTGGGGGGAAAGAGGAAGAGGGTGTTATAGTGACAGCTGTGGTGGTGGTGGTGGTGAGATGGTGTGAGACATGAAGAGGAGAAGGAGGAGGGATAAACCTGAGAAAGGAACTCTTTTTTTTTCTTTTTTTTCCCTTCTCTTAATTCATGTCTCACACCATCTCATCTCTCACCACTAGTTTGGTGGGAAAAGAGTTAGAACGACCTCGGAAAACGTCAAAGAAGACCAAGCAACATGGAACACAAAGAAGACCAAGCAAGCAAGTCTTTGACATTTTCCGAGGTCGTTCTAACTCTTTTTCCACCAAACTAGTTACCAACTCATCATTTAGTGCCTGCATGCACCAGATTGAGACAGCATTTTTGGAGGTTCCCGTCTCCCATGCTATCTGGCTCATGGATTTGCCACCACTGTACAAAGTGACTATATGTGTCTTCTTAACAATGGATTGATTTGTCAGGCAAAATGCATCTGTAGACCTGGGGGAGGGGGTAGAGGAAGGTGGGGTGATGGGGAAATTTAGGCGCAAGGAGCAAAGATGGCAACCCTCTCCCCTTCATACATATCTTAGTGCAGCCTGAGCGATGTGGAGCACTGTGAAGACTAACCTCCAGCCCAGTGAGATGTCAGATATACGACAAACCCGAGAAATTTTAACACATCACTGAGAAGGGCAAAAAATCTGAAGACGTTCTTGTCCTAAGTTTTTTTTTTGCAGTGACTAATATATATATATATATATATATATATATATATATATATATATATATATATATATATATATATATATATATATATATATATATATAATATATATATATATATTATTTATTTATTTATTTATTTATTTACAGTGGAGTCGACCCTAGCGCGTCTGCCCTTATGTTAAAAGGAAAGGCGTATGATATTATAGAGACAAGATAGTATGACAGCAGAGTGGTATATGAAGGTGGATGGATAGGTACAGGAAGTAAAATAGGAAGGAAATCCTGCTAATTCGAGTGTTTGAAAAGGTTGACCAAAAATATCTGGTTGATTTTATAGTTCATAATTTTGTATGTTTTGTATGGCCTGCAAATGATTTAAATGTTGAAATGGATCTCGATTACAAATCTTCAATCTTCATTCATCTCGTTCTTCATGGCTGTTCCACCATGTAAATCCAATGCGGAATTTTTTTGTGTTAACAAAAAATAAACTAAGTCCAAAGTGATTTGTGGTTCTCTTCATTATGTTACTGGATAACGACAAACATATTTTGGCTTGTACTTAGAGCATATTGCATATTTAGTAATGTTTTATGGGTGTTGAACAGTCCATGGCCCGTACCGAGAGTCATGATGAAGGTTGAGCGACGACCTTCGTTGACAGGAAGGGTACCATAAAAGGGATATTTTTCGGAACGAAGAGCAGCGATGTAGGTCGGCACAAAGACACGGTCACCTTCGTGTCTTTGACGACCGTCGTCGCTGCTCTTCGTTCCGAAAAATATCCCTTTTATGGTACCCTTCCTGTCAACGAAGGTTGTCGCTCGCCCTTCATCATGACTCTCGGTACGGGCCCATTAGTCTTTAGCGGCTAATGGTCTGTGCAACACCTAAAAACATTACTATATCTGCAATATGCTTAGAAAGTGTAACCGTAAATATTCCTCAATCAGTTAATATAACAGCGGCAAATGGTCATATGCTCTACGGCGGGCCGCTGGGAGCGGCCCGCCGGTGAGCCTCTGAGCAAATTCCCAGCGGCCCTACGTCGTACACTTCCGTCGGGCCGCCGGTAAGACATACGGAGGGCCTCCGGAGGCCCTCCGTCTTTGTGTTTGCTGGGTTGTCTTCTTTTGAGAGTTCGCCTCTTTTCTTTCTAGATTTTTAAGGTTTCCTTGCACCAGTCTTTTCCATTGTCTAATATTTTCTGAAGTCAAACTACGGAGGTAGAGTGACTGATCCCCACAAACGATTAAAACAGCTGATGTTATGATGTGTAAGGCCGTGTCACATGAGCGATATTTTCCGGCAATTTTTGGTATTTTGCTACCAAACGATGCCCGTAGTGGTGGCAAAGAGTGCGCGTGTTGTCACACGGCGTTTCGGCTACGAGCATCTTCCTACCAGAGTAGCGAAGATCTGTATTCTTCTATCTTAGCTACTCTGCTTTTACTGGCATTTATGAAATGTCCTTCCCTCTTCACATTTCCCTTGATAACCATAAATAAACCACTCAAACCTTACTTGTAATCCTAAATCAAATAAAAATAACACATACATATGTATCATATTATCCCCGTTTCTATAGTAAAGACACACGCAGCCTATTAAATATCTGTTTTTATCAACACTTTCCGTCATTACTCCTCATGAACAACTCATAACTTAACTATATATCTAAATCATACGTAAAAAATATCTAAATAACACACATGTACCATATCATGCACGTGTCTTGTATACATAGTTAAAATCCTATTTATTTTTCCTACCCTACTCTACCAAACACTTTATTTTCCTCCACTCATCTTTATTTTTCTCCTCTCATCTACACTATATTACTATTACTATACAAAATCATACAGCTATATTCCCTATATACAGCACCTATTTGCCCTAAACATATCACATAGAGCTGCTACAACATCTCTTGACCACCCAAGATTGGTCATTTCTCTTTATTTCACTGCAATGTGTAGTTCGTACAAGTCTTGCGTGGCGTCGGCTGCTCCGAAATGTAAACAAGGATGCCGGTACTGGTGGCAAGAGAACGAACATGCGTGACTCCGCGTTTGCTACCAAAAGTTGCCGGTATCGGGCGTCAAATGGTACCAAAAATACCAAAAGATGCCGGAAAGTGTCCGTATGACATGGCCTTAAAGCTGATCTATCCCTAAATACGGCTAAATAAATATGGCTCCATAAATACGCGTCTGAGATACGTGCTTCAGCAGGTTTTATTTATTTTTCATCGAAGAAAAAGAAAAAGTGAGAGACTTTATCATTGTATAAAGTAAACTATTTTGTTTTATTTTTATTTCTTTGATTTTTTTGCTAATTTTCAGATTATAATTGTTGATGATTGTCAAAAATCCCTACGTTCTTAAGAATTTTGCCTGGGTGTCCCTACGTCCCTACTAGTGAGGCAGCTTAGGTAGTTGATGGGGACATGCCGGATAAAAGCACCACATTTTTCCAGGTATTCCTCAGAATCCAAGCTTCAATTCTAGAACCGGCGCCAAGCGATCCGAACATTTTTTTTAAACACAATCTTTATTTTTTTTTATTTTTTTTTATTTAACATTTTGTGCCTATAGCGCCTGTAGGCAATAGTGACCCAGGGCTCGGTAGTTAAGCCCCGGAGGTTCACTTGAGGGCTGTGATGGTTGGCCCTCGTCCGTGGTGGCGCAGGCAGGATTTTTATAGTGACGCCTGTGATTAGAGGCTCATGCCGCCCCCCTGTGTCATCCGATGCACTCGCAATCGAAGGTAGAGTTAATGGGCAGGGCATGTGGGTGTTCTTAGGCCACTCGACGGTCAGAAAGANATCCAAGGACCGGTGGAAAGAAGAAAAAATCGTACAGAACATTTGTACTGCACACATTTTCACAGGAACGACAAGAGAATATATTTTTTTTTTTATCAGTTCTTCTATTATTTTCCGGTGCGGTGATTATTATGCGGTGTAATAGCAACAGTTACATTCCAAAAAAAGCATTTTGCTGATTAATTCGGATATCTTATCGTTATAACGGATATATATTTTCATTTTGTAAGTCTTTCTTCATAAGGCACATTTCTCAACCGGAAAATTATCTTTGTAATTCTACGTTGTAGTCTCCAACTTATCATAGTAATTCATATATATATATATATATATATATATATATATATATATATATTGTGACAAAAACAGTGCACAGTAATCAAGATAAGGTCAATCCAGCCAATGATAGTTTTGATATGACTTTCTCTGATTTGTTCGCTAGAACACGTCCAGTGAAACTGATCAAATTATTTTTGCGGCTGTAAATGCCTCTGAGCAATGATGAATGGGGTGGGGTTTTAATCGTTTGATATTATGATTTCGAGAGCCTTTTCCCTATTCACTGCAGAAAGTTGTTTGCCATGCATTGAATACTGAACGTGATCTTAATTGTATCGTAGGAAAAAGAAGTTTTAGTCTCGTATTCATGCAGTATCTAATCCCTGCCTCCTTCAGTATCGTGGAAGTGAATCGTATTATGTCTCACTGAAAGAACATCACACCGGTTAGGCTGCATCATAAATTTTGTTTGTCTTTCTGTGTCTGTTGCATTACGAATCTCGCGCCTCAGATTCCTTCGCCTCTCACTCCCTCCTCCCTAAATACCTCCAGTTACCGGCTCGCTCTTTTCTTCCTCAGTTCAACTTCTGCTTTCCTTTACTTCATCAACATTTTTTGTATTTTCATTCTATTATCTTCTCACCACTCTTCCTCCTTACATTTGTTGCATCATCATCTTCTTCTTCTCCTTCTCGAGGTAGCGAAAACTTAATAATTATGATTTCCTTAAAGAATCGTAAAATCCGTGCGGACTTAATAGGAATTTTTAAGATCCTTAAATGATTCGATATCATTAATCAAGAGAACATATTCGAGCTCTCTCTTCAACGGACAAAAAACAGCGATTTAAAATTGAATGGACAGCGTTTCATCACAGATCTTCGAAAGAATTATTTCAATGTCAGAGTAGTCAATCGGTGGATCAAATTACCAAGTAATATTGTCGAAACCAGCACAATATCCCCCCGCATTATTTAGTGTTTGTTAGCAGTAGTTCTAGTTAGTATAGTTCTTTCCTCTCTTTCTTCACTATGAAATTTTTCATATTCCTATCCTCTTTAGGTACATGGTATTCTTTTCCAACCGTTTTCTGATCTTTTTTCTGATCTAGTTTGTTAGTCAGTGGTATGTAGTTCAGCAGATCCCCTCGTTATAGACAAAAGAGTCTGATGGTATCTGTTCTTCCTTTGTAGTCTTCCTATGTATTCCTCTCCTCCTCTTTCTCCTACTCCTCTTTCTCCTCCTCCTCCCCTTTCTCCTCCTCCCCTTTCTCCTCCCCTTTCTCCTCCTCCCCTTTCTCCTCCTCCCCTTTCTCCTCCTCCCCTTTCTCCTCCTCTTCCTCCTCCCCCTTCTCTTTCTCCTCTTCCTCCTCCTCTTCCCTCGGAGCTTACATATATTTTTGTAATGTTTCTTGTTATCTCTATGCCTAAACTTTAGTGAAGAGAGAGAGAGAGAGAGAGAGAGAGAGGAGAGAGACGAAGAGAAGAGAGAGGAGAGAGAGAAGGAGAGAGAGAGAGAGAGAGAAATATATATATATATATATATATATATATATATATATATATATATATATATATATATATATATATATATCCCGGACTAGCGGTGATGCGCAATGCTTGTAGCTTGTTGGGAATGCTACGCACAGAAGGGCAGTTATTTTAACACACACACACACACACACACACACACACACACACACACATACACACACACACACACACACACACACACACGTTACACACACACAGCGCATGCACAACCATGGAATCCCACGATGAACTGGAAGAGCCTTTCCCACCTAGATCCACCTGATAGCGGCGGCATTGCAACAAGGGGATTCCAGGGGATCCGGTGACGCCATTGTTCCCTTATCTGGCGGCAACTAGAGCGCGGCTTCCTCCGTGCTTCCCTGGCGCCACAGCGACGCTGCTCAGGAGACTTGAACCTAACAGGGAGACGCAGGCACGAACGTTGTGTGTACTAACTGTACTTGTGTGAACGCCTTCGAAAGTGAGCTGCTTGACGGCTTTGCGATAAGAGATAATTGGTTAGTGCACCGATGCGATGCAAAGGTAGTGGCTGGAGGGCCATTACAAAGCGCGGCGTCTTGCTGTTCCCATTAGTTTGACCTACCTCACAGCGCTATGAGTTTTCTATACTAGACAAAAAACAGTCTAGACGTGAGAAAGCCGTAGGATGTGATGAGATCTTTTCCCATTACAGGAACCTCAAGTTTCCGGTATTTGTTGTTGTGATTACTGAAGGATCAAGGCGTCAGCCTTGGAACACCGACAGGTGCGCGACACTCGGGTGTTCATTTCACCTGATAACATGTTCTTCACTGTTATCAGTGCAGTGCGTCGCCCTAATTCATGTAAATTTTGTCATTTTTTCATTGATGACATATACTCAGGACTGACAGGTAGCGCGGGAGGAGCTGCCTCATGGAAGCCTCGTATGATGGAAGAACAGGGAATGACGGAAGGAATGATGATAGCAAGAGTGAAAAAAATGGAAATTAATTAATAAAAAAATAAAAAAATACATATTTATATATATATATATATATATAATATATATTATATATATATATTATATATAATATATATATATATATATTATATATTATATATATATATAGATAAAATATATATATATATATATATATTATAGTATTATATATATATATATATATATATAAATATATAATATATATATATATTTATATAATATATATATATATATATATATATATATATAATTATATATACTAGCCGCAAAGCCGCCCTCCGGGCGGACTTTTTGGCTAGCTCCTGCGGAGGGCTATTGGTGGGCCTTTGGCCCACCACCTGTGTTTGGTGGGCCGAAGGCCCACCAAACATGGACTCTCCAGATAGCCCCTTCTAACTTTCCTGAAATCATGGATGTAGAAATGTATGTATTCCCCCCCCTCACCCATTACCCATCACCCCCCACCCATTCACTCACCCATTACCATCACCCTCCACCCATTCACTCACCCATTACCCATCACCCCCCACCCATTCACTCACCCATGTACCCATCACCACACACCCATTCACTCACCATTTCCCATCACCACACACCCATTCACTCACCCATTACCCATCACCCCCCACCCATTCACTCACCCATTACCCATCACCCCCCACCCATTCACTCACCCATTACCCATCACCACACACCCATTCACTCACCCATTACCCATCACCCCCCCACCCATTCACTCACCCATTACCCATCACCCCCCCCATTCACTCACCCATTACCCATCACCACACACCCCTTCACTCACCCATTACCCATCACCCCCCACCCATTCACTCACCCATTACCCATCACCACACACCCATTCACTCACCCATTACCCATCACCCCCCACCCATTCACTCACCCATTACCATCACCCCCCACCCATTCACTCACCCATTACCCATCACCACACACCCATTCACTCACCCATTACCATCACCCCCCACCCATTCACTCACCCATTACCATCACCACACACCTATTCATTCACCATTACCCATCACCCCCCACCCGTTCACTCACCCTCCACCCATTCATTCACCCATTACCCATCACCACACACCCATTCACTCACCCATTACCCCCCACCCCATACCCATCACCACACACCCATTACCCATCACCCCCACCCATTCACTCACCCATTACCCATCACCAAAACACCCATTCACTCACCCATTACCCATCACCCCCCACCTATTCCCTCACCCATCACCCATCACTCCCCACCCATTCACTCACCCATCACCCCATACCCATTACCCATCACCCCACCCATTCACTCACCCATTACCCATCACCCTACATCAAGGCTTCCTCAATTCTAGCAACCCACTTTTGTTTTCACAATTCTCGCTAATAGGCTGCTAAAAAAAAGAAGAAAAAAAGTGATCGGATCATCTCATAAGTGGGCTTATGACCTTCCCCTGGTCAACCTGATTCCAAAAATGTGCCATATGAGGTGTTTGCGCCACGGGGGGCGGAACCTATACCAACACACACACACACAGACAGACAGACAGACAGACAGACAGACAGACAGACAGACAGACACACTTTCGCTTATATTATTATACTAGCCGCAAAGCCGCCCTCCGGGCGGACTTTTTGGCTAGCTCCTGCGGAGGGCTATTGATGGGCCTTTGGCCCACAACCTGTGTTTGGTGGGCCTTCGGCCCACCAAACATAGACTCTCCAGATAGCCCCTTCTAGCTTTCCTGAAATCATGGATGTAGAAATGTATGTATTCCCCCCACCCATTCACTCACCCATTACCCATCACCCCCCACCCATTCACTCACCCATTACCCCCCACCCATTCACTCACCCATTACCCATCACCCCCCACCCATTCACTCACCCATTACCCATCACCACACACCCATTCACTCACCCATTACCCATCACCCCCCCACCCATTCACTCACCCATTACCCATCACCCCCCACCCATTCACTCACCCATTACCCATCACCACACACCCATTCACTCACCATTACCCATCACCCCCCACCCATTCACTCACCCATTACCCATCACCACACACCCATTCACTCACCCATTACCCATCACCCCCCACCCATTCACTCACCCATTACCCATCACCCCCCACCCATTCACTCACCCATTACCCATCACCACACACCCATTCACTCACCCATTACCCATCACCCCCCACCCATTCACTCACCCATTACCCATCACCACACACCCATTCATTCACCCATTACCCATCACCCCCCACCCGTTCACTCACCCCCCACCCATTCATTCACCCATTACCCATCACCACACACCCATTCACTCACCCATTACCCCCCACCCATTACCCATCACCACACACCCATTACCCATCACCCCCCACCCATTCACTCACCCATTACCCATCACCACACACCCATTCACTCACCCATTACCCATCACCCCCCACCTATTCCCTCACCCATCACCCATCACTCCCCACCCATTCACTCACCCATCACCCCACACCCATTACCCATCACCCCACCCATTCACTCACCCATTACCCATCACCCTACATCAAGGCTTCCTCAATTCTAGCAACCCACTTTTGTTTTCACAATTCTCGCTAATAGGCTGCTAAAAAAGAAGAAGAAGAAAAGTGATCGGATCATCTCATAAGTGGGCTTATGACCTTCCCCTGGTCAACCTGATTCCAAAAATGTGCCATATGAGGTGTTTGCGCCACGGGGGGCGGAACCTATACCACACACACACACACAGACAGACAGACAGACAGACAGACAGACAGACAGACACACTTTCGCTTATATTATTATACTAGCCGCAAAGCCGCCCTCCGGGCGGACTTTTTGGCTAGCTCCTGCGGAGGGCTATTGATGGGCCTTTGGCCCACAACCTGTGTTTGGTGGGCCTTCGGCCCACCAAACATAGACTCTCCAGATAGCCCCTTCTAGCTTTCCTGAAATCATGGATGTAGAAATGTATGTATTCCCCCCACCCATTCACTCACCCATTACCCATCACCCCCCACCCATTCACTCACCCATTACCCATCACCCCCCACCCATTCACTCACCCATTACCCATCACCCCCCACCCATTCACTCACCCATTACCCATCACCCCCCACCTATTCCCTCACCCATCACCCATCACCCCCAACCCATCACCCCCCACCCATTCACTCACCCATCACCCCACACCCATTACCCATCACCCCACCCATTCACTCACCCATTACCCATCACCCTACATCAAGGTTTCCTCAATTCTCGCAACCCACTTTTGTTTTCACAATTCTCGCTAATAGGCTGCTAAAAAAAGAAAAAAAAAAGAAGTGATCGGTCATCTCATAAGTGGGCTTATGACCTTCCCCTGGTCAACCTGATTCCAAAAATGTGCCATATGAGGTGTTTGCGCCACGGGGGGCGGAACCTATACCACCACACACACACACACAGACAGATAGACAGACAGACAGACACACTTTCGCTTATATTATTATTTATTATATATATATATATATATATATATATATATATATATATATATATATAACTATAATATATATATATATATATATATATATATATATATAATATATATATAATATATATATATATAATAGTCGGCGCAAAAAAACTTTTGAAAAAGAAAGAAAAAAAAAGGATTGTTGATCAACAATCCTTTTGAGCAGTTGATCAGTCTTCTATGAAGCTTTTCTTGGTCGCCCTGACCCTTTATTCCATGCCAAAACAGTCTCTAACTCACCATCTTACGCTCGCCTGCACCAGACCGAGACGGTGTGTTTGGAAACACACATCTCCCTCGCTATCTATCGCTTTTCCCATTTCAATACAAGGTTACTATATGTGTCTTCTTCACAATGGATAGAGATTTGCCCGGCATAATGTCTTAGTATACCTGGAGGAGGCGGTAGAGGATGGAGGGGCGAAGGGGGGTTTAAGAAGGTTGGAGAACCAAACACAACAACCTCTTCCTATGATGACTTGGAAAATACAGAGTGGGCAGCAGCGAGGAATCTACAGCAGACAATCTAATGCACTGCCAGATATACAAAAAACGTAAATAAATTCAATCGCTCCCACCGATATTAGCAAAAAAGCTAAGGACGTTATTCCCGTCCTAAGTTTTTTGGCATCCTAAGTTTTTTTGCGCCGACTGTATATATATATTATATATATATAGAGAGAGAGAGATATATATATATATATATATATATATTATATATATATATATATATATATATATATATATATATATATGTGTGTATGTGTGTGTACACACAACACACACACACACACACACACACACACACACACACACACACACACACACACACACACACACACACACACACACACACACACACACACACACACACACACACACACACATATACACATACACACATACACACACACACACACAACACACACTGATAGGGTGTGATGGAACATTGAGTTTCAGTGCAAAGTAGATCAAGGGATTTATGATTTTCATTCAAAAGGGGAAAACATGTCAAAGGCTCTGAAGAGAATCAATAAAGTTTTGACTTGATAACGATGATTAAGGGAACAGCCGAAGAGATAGGAAAGAAGGATGCTTGTTAAGAAAGTCAATGTTAAACTATGTGGTACTACGGTGGTTGCAAATTAAGTAAATGAGGTTGAGTGCATTGATACCACTAAATAAGCTTATCAAAAGACAGACAAGAAATGAGAAACATGAGCATGAATAGGAATGAACCATTTAGGAGGAAGGATGTAGGAATGGAGGTTCACAGCAGACCAGCCCAATGTAGTGTTGTCTTAACCCTAGAACTGTAACGTGGGGTCCGGGCGGACCGACACGGTCTGTACTTTTTATTTATTCGCGCTTTTTTTGAAAAGTAGTGGCAGGAATTGAGTTGTGTGTTTCCTTCAAGTTAGTTTACACGCAGATGTCAAAGTACGCGGACGCGCTCGTCGATACACACACTCACCACTCAATGTTAAGGAGCGTGGGTCCGGGCGGAGCCATGATTTCGGTTTGTGTTATAATTTATCTGTCACACCTCATGCATGAAAGTAATAATTATAGTACTTGTGTACATGATAATACTGGACGCAGCTACTAAAACAAACATTCAATGTGTTTAGTAGGCTTTGAAGCTTCCATGAAAGTGTTATTATCGTCTGCACACGAGAAATTATTATTATTATTATATTTTAGAGCGAGGGAGAAGGAGAAGAAAAAAAATTGCACGTCGCACTGGCCTGAACGACGAAGGCATCGAATATATATATATATATATATATATATATATATATATATATATATATATATATATATATATAATATACTATATATATATAATTATATATCATAGAGAACTATATATATATATATATACGCATTTTCATATAAATATGCATGTTCCATGCATACAAATGATTTTTTGAATGAAATGGTGGCTCTTGTAGTATTTGTAGAGGAGAACTGCAGGGCATGTGGTTACAGCAGTGTGGTAGCGGTAGCGTGTGGCGGAGAACGGCCAAGACACGTGGTGGTTCTATCACGCCCATGAAGGGCGCGCCTGGTGATTGATAAGTTACCTCCTTAGTTGACGAATGATGCAGGGATATAGAATACTCGGGTCGCCGTATTGATGTAGTATTTGTATATACACGTGGAGGGATAATAAGAGAAGCCAAGACAACGAGTCCGGCCAGCGCGGGCGATGCCGCGGAAGAGAGGGGGCGTCCTCTCGCAGTCAAGGATTGTGGGGAGCCCCATCTAGTGAGGCAGCTTAGGTAGTTGATGGGGACATGCCAGATAAAAGCACCACATTTTTTCCAGGTATTCCTCAGAATCCAAGCTTCAATTCTAGAACCGGCGCCAAGCGATCCGAACATTTTTTTTAAACACAATCTTTATTTTTTTATTTTTTTTTTATTTAACATTTTGTGCCTATAGCGCCTGTAGGCAATAGTGACCCAGGGCTCGGTAGTTAAGCCCCGGAGGTTCACTTGAGGGCTGTGATGGTTGGCCCTCGTCCGTGGTGGCGCAGGCAGGATTTTTATAGTGACGCCTGTGATTAGAGGCTCATGCCGCCCCCCTGTGTCATCCGATGCACTCGCAATCGAAGGTAGAGTTAATGGGCAGGGCATGTGGGTGTTCTTAGGCCACTCGACGGTGCAGAAAGATTTTGGTTTTCTTCGGGGATCGAACTCGGGTCACCGAGAACGCCACTGAGAGACGCTAACCACTGCTACCGCCTCCCCGATAGGATAGCCTGCATAATAGAACTTTTTTTTTTTTTATTTAATTAAATGCATATTACACCGCCGTTTCTGGATGCAAGAATTCTCGACGGTGTTGCTGTGGTGTATCTGCTTCCTCATACTAATGTCACCACATTAAATGCTAATGGCGTTTGCATCCCCCACATCCTGAAGCTACTTGAATCCTGCAGAAGAGTCGATGTGGTCTGGGACAGCTACATTGCCAGCAGTATCAAGGAGTCAACTAGAGAGAAAAGGGGAAAAGGTGTGCGGAGAAAGGTCGGCGGTCCAACCAAGGTGCCCAGCAACTGGCCCGACTTCCTCCGGGATTCCACAAACAAGGAGGAGCTTTTCCAGTTCCTTTCAGACAAAGTCGGCTCCAATGACTGGCCAGACGGAAAGGAGGTCTTCATAACATCAGGCACAGATGTGATCAGCAGAGGTTCCGACCACTCCATGCCACGATGTGACCATGAAGAGGCCGATACAAGGATTGTCGTTCACCTGAAAGATGCGCTGGACAAGGGATGCACCACCTGTTTGGTACGCACTGTCGACACAGACGTCGTTGTCATACTGATAGGAAAGTATCATTCCCTGACCAGCCAGCATCAGATGGCAGCCATCTGGGTAGCCTTTGGAACTGGAAAGAACTTCATGTACCTGGATATCAATGCCATATGCTATGCTCTGGGAAAAGATAGGTCAACGGCACTGCCTATGTTCCACAGCTTCACGGGCTGCGACACAACTTCCGCTTTCTTTGGCAAAGGGAAGAAATCGGTATGGGAGGCTTGGAATCCCTACGTGGAGGTGACGGAAGCCTTCAACAACCTCATGAATCACCCTTACATGACTGTGACAGTGAACTGCAAGGAATTCCAGTTGCTCGAGCGCTTCACCGTGATCATCTACAATAAGAAGAGCAACTTGGACTCTGTGAACGAGGCACGTAGGGAACTCTTCTCCCAGAAAAACAGGACAATGGAGAACATTCCCCCAACGCAAGAAGCCCTTCTGCAGCACACACTGCGCGCAGTCTACCAAGCTGGAATCTGGGCAACCAGTGATCATTGTGAGCAGAAGCCTCCAACCTCAGAGGGCTTTGGATGGACTCTAGAGAGTGCAACGAAGACCTGGCGTCCTGTGTGCTCCAACCTGCCTGTGGCATCCCAGGCCTGCAGCGGACTGATCAAGTGGTTGCAAAAGCGCCATGTGCACGTGTGGAGGACGATGCTCATGCAAGAAGGCGCGGTGGAAGTGCACATAACTTTGCAGCTGCCGATGTGAGAAGTAGCTTAGCCGGCTTAGTGTGAAATGTAGTAATTGAATTTTGTGCAGAGAAGGGATTTAAGACATTAACACTGCATGTTTCCATGTTTTAATGTCAGTTGTTAGCAGATTCCTCCATTAAAACCTTTGAACTGACCTTCATGCTTTGCTCTCCTACTTAATTGTGTACTAAGTACGATTATTTCATGTGATTGAATTATAAACACCCCTAATGGGCCAAATAATGAGCAACCATACTCAGAAAATACCTTAAAACAAGAAACATGGCAATTTTGCACCATGTTAGGTAAATATACGCACGGTCTGAAAGAGTTTACATTTTTTCTTGATTTTCGTATGTGTTAAATTGCTCACATTACAAAAATGTATCGTAGAAGCATAAGAGTGGTCGTATCGCTTGGCGCCGGTTATAGAATCAGAGCTGGGACCCTGAAGATTGCCTGATCAAAATTTGGTGCTTTTATCCGGCATGTCCCCATCCCTTTGAAATTCGGTGCTAAGCTGCCTCACTAATCCCCTCACCCCCGCCATGCTGCACCCTCGACCCTGTTTACCTGGGTCTAGTGAGGTCGGGATTATCCATCCCGCCTCCCCCCACCCGCCGTCTCTTACCACGTGGTGGGGTCGGCCGTCTCTTCACCCCACCTCCCGTGCTGCCGGCCGCCCACCCTCCCGCGGCGCCCATATGGTCGCTACGCCCATAGCCGCCCATAGATGATGGACTTATCGCGCCCATATTACTTGATTTTGCATGCCGTGTCATAATTTACCTTTTCGTGACTTATTTCTGGTTTATGCAATTCTTTTCCTGCCTTGCTGCTTCTTTTGCATGTTTGGTTTGTCCACTTCTTAACTTTGTGGTTTGGCCTTCTGCACGCATTTTTGTGCTCGCATGTGGTTGATTTTAATTTTTTTTGTCACTTTCTTTGTGATTCAAGTATCTTTCTACTTACTGTTGTGGCATGATTTACTTCTTGCTATTTAATTAGCATCCTTCGTTGCATGCATTTCATTTTTGTGCTAGCACATGGTTCCTTTTGCTATTTATTTAGTTTCCTTCATTGCATGCATTATTTTCTGTGCTCGCACGTGGCTTCTTGCTATTTCACTTGTTGTGATTATTAGTTATCTGCATTTACCTCCATTTCTTATTTTGTGGTTTGGTATTGCTTGTGCTCCTTTTGTAGTTTCTCTTACGCGCATTTTCCTTGTGCTAGTAATTGGCTCCTTTTTCTTTATATGTCACTTTCTTGTGGTTAACATTTACTTTCTGCACGCTTATCAGTGTAATTAACTTCAGCCCGCTTCCTGCTAGTGTGGCTCATTTTCCTTGCATGTCACTTTTTCTTGTGATTCTGCCTGTTTTGCTTCTACCTGTGGTTTTGCTCCCTTTACTTCCTTATATATGTATTGTGTGTGCAATTTATTATCCCTTTTTGGTGTTGCAATTTAATTATTTATTTTCTATGTTTGCTATCTGGCAATTATGTACCATATTCACTTGTTATTGTTCATGTCCCTTTCTGTTATATAACGTGTGGGCACGTTCTTCCTTTTCATGGGGGGGAGGAATGTAATGGTGGTATTGGTAATTATCATATGTTGGTATTCTGGCAAACGCTGGCTGGCGCTTGGCGAGTGTGCTTTGTCTCGGGGGCAGCCCAGGTCGCCCGCTACCCGCTGATGGTGTCCTGACCTCATCCTCACTTCCCCATACACTTTCACTAAGAGAGCACGCCCTTTCACTTGCCTCGGCTGTGCCAAGCTGGTCAGACCTATTGTCTTGGCTTCCCCCTTCCCTCCACGTGTACATTCATCAACTGTACAAATATACATACTTAGACTGTGTACAGTCCTATATATACCCTGCAACATCATCACTACAAATGAGGAGGTAACTTCGTCACTCACCGGGCACGTCCTTGAAGAGGACGTGATTGAATGGGGAGTTTTCGAAGCTAAACCGCCAGATGTCTCTCGCGCATCTCACATCCTCTGCTCTGTGAGGCTGAATATCATTTACCGTAAATTCTCTGTACTTCTTTGGGACATATCAGAATTACCCTTCAATACAACAACTGAAACAGTTCTTAATAAAAAATGTAGTTTATAATTTTATTTGTCTGCACTTGGTGAAAATATTGGCAAAACAATTGAATATTTGAAAACTCAATCTTTAAAAATCGTCTTTTCATAAAAAAAACACAAGTTCAAGCAGAATGAGGCTTCAGGAAATATCTACTTGTATGTAAGCATTCACTGAGTACCTATTTTGGGTGTATATGTCTCTCTTACGACGAACATTTTAACCAAAACAGAGTGTGGCGTTCAGCATTCCACAGAAACCATCCCGCCGGCAGGATCTCTTACCCACTTTCCTGTTGACAGACACGGGGATGACAGTCACGCCTCGCCACAGCGCCGCTCCACTACAGCTCATATCCTGATACTAACTTCTCAATACCACAGGCACATGTTTATCCTAAAAAAATCATCACCCGTTCTACAATCTCATCCCACGAATCTGCATCTCTAAAAACCCTTTTA
>JACEEZ010019291.1:7500-16405 GCA_016584305.1 Chionoecetes opilio | reverse complement strand
GGAGGGCGTGGTGCAGGTGTGGGAAGGTGTGGGTGGGGCGGCGTGATGTGGAAGGGGTGTCGGTGTGAAGGCGTGTGTGTGGCGGAGGCGAGTGTGGGGCGTGAGTGTGGGAAGGGTGTCGGTGTGCAGGCGTTGTGTGTGGAAGGGTGTCGGTGTGCAGGCTTGTGTGTGGGAAGGAAGCATGCTGCCCCCATAAAGGATGATGCATGGGGCATATAGCAAAAAAAATCTATCAGAACACCCAAATATCTTCAAGTACTATTATTTTATCTCTGGTTTACGTGCCTCTGATCAGCGCGGGAAGATGAGCCTCCCTGATGGTACGTCACGGAGCCTGAGCCTGACGTCTGCAAATCTTGAGTTGCTTTTTGAGAACTCGGGAATTTGCGATTTTGATTGCGGATTATTTAAAAACGGCTGACTGGATACAAAAAGTGACGACGTATTTTTTGTTTATACTCGTCAATGGCTATGATTTGGATTGCATTAAATCAGGAATGATGAAATGGTCTGGACGATACTTTAAGTTCTCACCAGCAATTTCTCTAGCCCTCATCAGTCTCTCCTTAAATTTTGCTACATATTCCAAAACAATTGGTACTTTTACATTTCCCTAACCATTTCTCCTTCAACATCCCATTGGCCTCTGACCTAATGCCCATACACAAGTTCAAAAGGGCTAAAAACCTTTTGGGTTTCCTGTATAGCATCTCTCAAAGCAAACCAGTGCAAACGGCACAGCCTCATCCCAATCCCTATCCAATCCATAAAATATGTCCTCAGAGTCTTTTTGAGTGTCTGGTGAAACCTTTCTAAGCAGCCCTGTGACTGCGGGTTGGTAGGCATTTGATAATTGTTGATTTATTTTAAACCCCCTGAACACTTGACCAAACAATTTTGAAGTGAAGTTACTACCCTGATCCGATTGTATTACTTTAGGAAGTCCAACCCACGAAAAAAATTCACCAACTCTTCACAATAACTTTAGCATGAATACTTCTCAATGCTATCGCTTTCGGGGAAAATCTAGTAGCCATACACATTATATCAATAAATACTGGTTGCCTCTCTTAGAAGCAGGAAGAGGACCCACAAATATCTATGCATATTGTACTAAAGGGGCTCACCCACCACAGGAATAGGACACAGTGGTGCTTTCACTATAGTTTGGGTTTTAGTTTTCCTACCACTTGGCACACATGGCAAGTTTTACAATATTCAGTTACACTCTTCTTTACTCCTGGCCAATAAAAAATGAGCTGTTATTTTGTTTAATGTCTTTTTTACCCTAAATGACCAGACCAATTATTTTCATGAGCCAATTCTAAAACTTTCTCTCTATCCCTTCCTAGGAACAACAATTTGAGTCTTCACCATCCAATGATCACTTACTGGGCTATCAGTAGGCCTCACTCTTCATTAAAACTTCATTCTCCACATAATATCCCACATCCTCATCTGAAGCTCCTTTTCTCACTGCCTCACTCCACAAAGATTTTTAGACCTCATCTTCCCATTGTGCACTTGTCAAATCCTCCATTCTCACAATATAATCTGACATAATCCCTGCCTCACATTTGTCACATTCCTTTCACCTGTTCAACCTCCATGTGGGACTCCACTCTATCAAAATGGGGTTTAAGTCCATCTCACGCTCCTCCATTTGCTTGCCTTAGCTCTTGTCACTACACATGCTGGGATACAGTATACTCTCCTCTACCTTCCTTCAACCTTACATATTCAGGCTCTAAAATGTCTCATCCTGACTAATTATAGGATTCTCCATAAGCTCAGGGGAAAGGGACTACCTGTTCCACACCGCCAATCATTCCCCAGGACATGTCTACACCTGTTACTGGAAGTTCATACTCACTCCTACCTTCACTTTCCTGTGACAAATCCACTCTTAAGCCACACAGATGAATGGAATGACTATTCCAGCAGATCCTATACCTTTAACCTAAACTTCTACACCTGTAAAAAGTTTTCTCACTCCTTTTCCACAGTATTCTAAGTACTAGACTTAAATTGGCACCTGTATCCCTCAAGATTACAATTTCCCTCTCTGCACCATCATCTACATTCATCTTTCCTTTTGTAATAAAAGGTTCAAAATCAACTGCAGGAAAAACTTTCTTCTCAGGGGTTAACATTTGTTGGCAAGTGTTCTACACATCCTCTCCTGGACACTGTCAGTCTCCCTCCTTTGAATTCATATACCTATAACATTGATATTTCCATGCCCCTGTTTACCACAAAGTTGACATTTGGGAGACAAGTTTTGGGTTGGTTGCCACAATATATACTTAGGTGCCCAAACCTCACCACATTTTAACATCTAATCAAGGACTGACTCTGCCTTGGAGCATTACTGACATTGTTATTCTTGGGAGGGGGGTGAATAACTGCCTGTTTCTGAAAATTTACCCCAAACTAGATTTCACATAGTTACTTGAGTACCTGGGCATTTTTTTCATTTGCGATACCTTGTAAAGAAATTTTTTGTTCCCCTTACTACTCCCATAACCACCGAGTTACCAGACCAGCTCTGGTGGCTAAGTCTAACCCTTGACCTGAAATTAACAAGCCCGTAGGCCACCTCAAGTTGGTCAGCCTTACGTTCAGCCTCCATCACATCTTTTATATCAAGCTTCATAATTTCATACCTCAACTCTGGTTTCAGATTTATTTCTAAAATGTTCTAACATCATTAACTGCCTTAAGTCCTCCTTTTCATTTACATTTTCTGCCTTCAACCATTTATCACACTTGAAAGCACACTCTCTGGCCATTTCTAAATATGTAACAGTTGGTGTTTTCTTTACATCTCTGAATCTCTGTCTATAGATCTCGGCTCCACTCTCACAGTTTGTAACACAGCCTCCTTTACAACCTGATATTCACTACTTCCTTACACTCAAACCTGCATAAGCCTCCCTTGCTTACCTTTAAATTTTGCTGTACTAATAAAGCCCATTCATTTTCAGGCCAACCTCTCAAAATTGCCACTTTTTCAAATTGAAGAAAGTAATTTTCTGCTTCCTCCTCCACAAATTCTGGCACAAAATGAACTTTCCATCATTTGATCTTCCCTGTGACCACCACTGTCTACTTCCATTTCTTTATTTGCACCTCTGCCTCTGTTCTAATTTTCTCGCTTTCAACCTCTGGGCCCCTATCCCACTACCACATTTTTTCTTTTCGCAACCTGATCCCATTTCCCCTCAACCTCAGCCTCTGTGATAATGCTTTCTCACTATCAGTCACTTCACTCCCCTGTTCCTCCAGGCTCTTTCCTTCCACACCCATCCTTTTTCTTTCACCTTTATCCTGCTTTCACTTAATACACCCAAGGTCTATTAATTCTTTCACTAATTCTCTCTGCATATCCTCCTTGAGCCTAGATATCAATCTATTTCAAATTTCTCTACTAATTTATTCAACTCCTCCTGGTACACTGATTTTAGGTAGTGCACCTCACGAAGAACCATAAAGTCTCTCACATTTCCCTCCATCATAAATTAGGAGTGTTTCAGAGCTTTTCCAGTACTGAAGTGCATGAGTAGTAAGCCGGCAGAGTTCACACTGTGGCAGGGTTGCAGGGTTCGCAGGGTTGGCAAAGGTTGCAGGGTAGCAGGGTAGCTATGGCTCCACGTGGTCCACTGGTCACCACACAAGATCAAAATTCCTTTCGGACAGGCCCCAAATATCTGTTACGGGCCCCCGCCACACTTTACCACACTGCAGCTCCTTGCTGGCAAAAACATGCACAGTAAATATTGTGCAATACCTATCATTGTACCTTCTTCTGCCTTAGAGAAGTCATCCCCGGGGCCCGGCTGGTTGGTAACTAGATTTTCACTCCCCACCCCCTCACTCTCACAACCACCCTCACTCTCCCCAACCACCAGGCAAAAAATTGACTCACGTCTCTATTTAACATATTATATATTTTCATAATCATATATGTACAGAAACAAAGAAATAAATCTATATAGCCCTTTGATGTCTCAAACATCAAACCACCAATCACCACATACCAACTCCATCACCACATACCAGGCTACTCGCCAAAGTTAAGCACACACCATCAGCTGAGCTACTGCTCACGCCACAGCACATTACACAAACCACACACCAGGCTACACGCCTCCACACACATACAACCATCAGCTGAGCTACTGCTCACCGCCACAGCACATACACATTTCACCATCAGTCAATCATACAACAAGTCAATCACTAAGTCAATCATACACCAAGTCAATCACCAAGTCAATCATACACCAAGTCAATCACACACCAGTCAATCACCAGCTCAAACACACACCAACACACAATTACTTCCCTTGTACCACTCTCAGCACAACACGTGGCCTACCCACGGAGCTTCCACACCCAGCTCCTAACCCACCAGCTGTCCACCAAAAGAGGACCCGCTCCACCGTTCTCCGCCTCATCAACATGCTCGCTTAATTACGGGACCACAATCATATCACTCCACAGAAAAGGTTTTTAAGGGGGGATAAGGGGAACAACTGCAATCCTAAACAAAAAAGCGTAGGGCAAAAGGAGGAATGGTAAAACTTGGGAGAGGGTAGTGGGACAGAAGAGCAGATATGGGGGGAAGGTATAAGCCACGGAGGAAGGAATGAACATAGAAAGGGAGAATATTAAGAGTAGGAAAGGAGGAGTGGGAAGAAAAGGTGCGCATGCGAACAGGGAAGGGGGGCGGCAAACGAGGGGAGGAGAAGATCACTGTGATGAAAGAATGGGGGACTGCAATCTGAAAAGTAGGAAATTGATGAAGGCGACCATAGCACCGAAGTGCTAGGAGGGCTCGACGGCGAGAGAGGGATGGGAGGCCCGACTCAGCATAGAGGCTCTTAACAGGGGATGAGCGAAAGGCACCTAGAGCCAGACGGAGGCCTAGGTGGTGAACTGGGTCCAGGAGGCTGAAGAGAGAGAGAGAGAGAGAGAGAAGAAGAGAGAGAGAGAGAGAGGGGAAAAGAGAGAGAGAGAGAGAGAGGAAGAGAGAGAGGAGAGAGAGAGAGAGAGAGAGGAGAGAGAGAGAGAGAGAGAGAGAGAGAGAGGGGAGAGAGAGAGGAGAGAAAAGCGAGAGCGAGAGCGAGAGGAGAGCGAGAGCGAGAGCGAGAGCGAGAGCGAGAGCGAGAGCGAGAGCGAGAGCGAGAGAAAAGAGAGAGAGAGAGAGAGCGAGAGTGAGAGTGAGAGCGAGAGCGAGAGAGAGAGAGAGAGAGAGGAGAAGAGAGAGAGGAGAGAAGAGAGAGAGGGGGAGAGAGAGAGAGAGAGAGAGAGAGAGAAGAGAGAGAGAGAGAGTTTGTACTTTGCTGCGGGATGGGGCGGATAATATGTCGCGAGCCCTTACTTCCCGCCTCCTGGCCTTTTCAGAGACGCATGTCCAACCCGACACACCCCCAAAGCCCACGGATCAGACATGGTTTGGCTACCGGCCGTGTTGCTGCGAGGCCAAGTACTCAGCGTGGCCCGTTTAAAGCGGAACCCGACTGGGCCGCAACAAGGCCGCACCGGGGGCCCTGCAGGAGGATGGTGGTTCCAGCAAAGGGCCAAAAAAAAAGTGGAGGAGGACTGCGCCGCAAACACGAGGCCCAGGCGTGGGAAAAAAAACTTGGGGCCCCTGGAAGGAAAAAAACAGGGAAATCAGCCCCCAAGATTAAATTCCTCCCCTCCCCAAAGGGGCAGGAGGGACCAGCAGCGTCAGCAGCAAGGGAAGGCTCAGTGCGGCAATGTTTTCTCTGCAAAGATGAAGGTGGGGGGGCCCCCCCAGCACCCCCGCCTATTTGGAGCAGCAGTGGAAGAACAGTCCACAAGGTGGGGGTGACGCAGGCGCAGGTCGAGCAATTGCGAGGGCTGACCCCAAAAAAGCCATGGCCCTGATGAGTCAGCCCGCACTTTTTAAAAAACAGTGCGCCCGGGATTTGCGTCCCTCTAAACCCAGTCTTCATGCCTGCCTGCAGGAAAACATCTGGCCTTCAGCGGGAAAGGGAGGCTCGAGGGGTTTCCCTGTTAAAAGAGGAGTTCCAGATCTTACCCCAAAAAAAATAACCCCCATCTCCTTGCTGTCTGTGGGGGGGGAAAGTTTTCGAGAGGATCGGGGCAGAGTAATCTGTGTACCTCAGCGACAATACCCCCTCTGGACCAACAGTTTGGGGTTTTTAGACCGGACGGTCCACCTTGCCCGCTGATGCTTCTAACCGAAATGGCAGGACCCCCTGGATGACGCCAGGACACTGTGTGGTGGCCCTTGACATAGCGGGTGCCTTTGACAGGGTGTGGCACGGAGGCCTTCTCGAAAAAAACTCCGAGAAAAGGCACCCAGGGGACCCCCTGCTGCTCCTGGGGGACTACCTGCAGGGAAGAACACTCCAGGTCGTCTTTAACGGGCAGGCCTCTGAGCCCCTGCCAGGGAAGCACAGTCCCACAGGGCTCTGTGCTGGGGCCGTCCTGGGGAACATCTACGTGGACGATTTTCCCCCAGCAGTGCCAGCAGTTCGGCTTACGTGGACTGTACTCTCTCCTGCCCCCTACCCGCACATGACAGGGGCGGCTGCTGATGACGTCAACAGCAGCTGAGTGTTATACAGGAGCGGGGAACTTTGGCGGTGAACTTTGCCCCGGAGAAGACACAGGCAATGGGGGTTTTTCCGGTCCCCCGCTGCCCGGCCGCAGGGAAAGGGGGGGCGCGGTTTGGTGGCGTTCCTCTCCCCTCCAGGAAGCCGTCAAGGTTTGGGAGTAGAGGGGGACCGAGAGTAAGGTTTGACGGCCCACATCAAAAAACTTTGCAAAAAAGGCCTTCACAGGGTCTTGCCCGGAAGGGTAGCCAGATTCCTCGACAGGGGGGGGAAAAGCTTGCTCATAAGGCCCAGATAGGGCCCTTACTTAGAGCGCCCCCCTCTCCTGGATGTCGGGCACCCCTCGCACACTCGGGGGGTGGACAGCCCAGCGTCGAGCCCGCGACGGTGGAGCGCAGCCCCCCCAGCCCCCCCCGACCCACCAGCCCTTTTCGAGCCGGGAGTCCTTGGGACCACGGGAACACCGCAGGGATGCGCGGCGCTTGGTTTTCCACAAGGCACAGGTGCAGGGAGTCCCAAACCCCCGGGCCGGGGGTTACGACAGCCTCCGAGTCGCCACCGAAGCACGAGAACGGTGCTACCAGTGGGATGAAAGTGGGGGGCCCGCGTTCCGTCCCAGCCAGCACCAAGCCCCTTTGTGGGCCGCGTTGGGGGGATGTGGAACTTTTTCAGGGCCCCCTGTCCTCACATCCAGGAGATGAACACACAAAGGAAAATTGGGGGCAATCGGTGGAGACTTTTGAAGCCCCCCCCCGCTGGGGCAGTGATACTGTGAACTATGACAGAACGGGCCCTCAACAAACACTTAGTGAGCATAAATTAGTAATTTTTAGTTTTTAGGTCTTTATTTATGTGAAAATTCCCCTTAAGTAGGTAGCACACGACAGTCCCCTTTGGGGGCTTAGTTATATGTATGTTTAAAAAAAAAAAAAAAAAAAAGAGAGAGAGAGAGAGAGAGAGAGAGAGAGAGGGGGAGAGAGAGAGAGAGAGAGGGGAGAGAGGAGAGAGAGGGGAAGGAGGAAGGGGGACAGAAGGGAGAGAGAGAGAGGGGGAGAGGGAGAGGGAGAGGAGGAGAGGGGGGAGAGAGAAAGAGAGAGGGAGAGAGGGGGAGGAGGAGAAAGGGGGAGGAGAGAGGGGAGAAGCTGAGAGAGAGAGAGAGAGCAATCCACCTAACGTCGGGACCAAAACGTAAGCCATTTTTGCCACACAGTCCGACACATTGCCACACGAGCCCCTTCCTCAACCCTCGTCCCGGGGAAACTTTGGGAGTAGGGGTACTAAGGTTTGGTTCCGACGTACAGACCCCAAGGTCCCTTTGGGGGGGGTCGTGTGGTCCGCAACAGCCCCCCTGTACAAGCTCCCCGTTGAATCCTGCTGACATGGAGATGATGTTCTTCAAATTGTGGAAAACCACTCAAGACCCTTTCTGGTGGTGTGTTACCGCCACAGTGGCAAGGTGGTGACCCCCTTCATCCCAAACCAAAAAACTTGATGCCCTGCTCCCCAGCACTACGAAGATCTCATCATTGTGGGTGATCTAACCAATACCAGCCCAGAGAGATTGCGCGCTTTTGACGGTGTTTGGACTCACCAATCACGTCGACTTCACCACCCACATTCAGGGTCTTCACTTTCCCTGTAATCACCCCGCAGTATAGTGATTTTCGCCCCTAGCAACAGTGGGTTCCTCCCACCACCCGGTGTTCCACAAAATCAAGCTGGCCATTTACAGAGATGAGGCAGGACTCGCACCAACTGGCTGGGACAAGGGGGATGGATGCAATGAAGGCAACACTTAACAACTTTTTGGTCTGAGTGCTTTGGTACGTGAACACAAGTGAAGAACTTTACAGAAATCCTGAGCCCACCAAAAAAGATTTTGCCCTGCCAGACATACAAGTCTAAAACCCGGGGGACCCGCCGGTTTGGCTTTTAAAGCAGGAAAGCAGCAGAAAAAGAGCAAGCTAGCTGCGATATAAGTCCCCCCCACAAAAAAACATAAACACCCGCACGAAATGGCCCGTAAAAATATGAAAAGAGTCCAGAAAGAGGGGATCAAAATGGGGGGATCACCTCAAGCGAAAGCTAACAGGCCAGTCAGTGGGCACTAAGAATTTTGGGCAGCATCAAACAAAAAAGGTTCTCTGGACGACAGATCCCCCCGTTGACGCACCTGATGGCCCATTGTCACAATTACCGGGGGGTAAACTAGGGTTTGGCTGCCCACTTCTACTCCAAGATGACAGTTCTGACCCAGAACGGAACCCCTACAGTTCCGGTTCTAACCAAGGCCA
>JACEEZ010019291.1:0-2500 GCA_016584305.1 Chionoecetes opilio | reverse complement strand
TCACACTTCCGCAACGCACGGCCCACGCATTGAAAATTAATAAAAAATGGAAAATAAGATCAGTGCGTCGATGTGCGCCCAACTTTTGTCAGGATTTGGGAGAAGCTAAGGAGTTCGCTAGACCTCAGCCGACGAACATACAACGAATACCCAGCGTGTGCTCCGCGTGTGTCTGGCGTTGGTCCAGCTCGCTCTGCGCATGTCTGGCGTCCTTCTGGCGTGTACATTCATGCGTCGAGCTCCGCGCACATTTTTGTGCATGCACAAAAATCCCGACGCACACAGCGAATGACAACGAATGGATAGCGTTGGTCCAGCGCGCTCGACGAACGAGTAACGAATGCTGACGCAAACCTAGCGAACGACAACGCACTGGCAAAAATTGCTAATTTTTCAGTGCGCGGGCCGTGCGTCGTGTATGTGTGACTGGGCCTTAATGTCAGAGGCTGAGGAATCGAGGAGGGAGGGGGTTGGAGGGGGAGCGGGGGAGGGAAAGGGGGGAGGGAGGGAGGGAGGGAAGGGGGTGGAGGGAGAGAAGGGAAGGTAAGGAATGGAGGGGGGGCAGAGCAGGAGGATTACGAAGGATAAGGAAGGAGTCCCAAATAGCAAACAGAGCTTTATAGGGACCTTATACGAGCCTGTTTTTGTTTTCGCTACTCTATATTATCAACTTGTATTAGGAAAAGGATATTAAAGTAAAAGTGGGAAGAAGAGGAGGAGAAGAAGGAGGAAGAGGAAGAGATGTAGGAAGAGAAAGAGTCCTTCCTCTTGGGAGAAGAAGAGGGAGAATCAGAAGTGAAAAAGTATAAAAAAGAAATTGTTTAAGAAGTAGGATAGATAGGCTTGGAAAACAAAAAGAAGCAAATTTATGACAGATTTTGTGACGTTAAGCAATATGACGTACAGGAAAAGAGGAAGAAGAGGAGAAGGAGGAGGAAGAGGAAGAGTTTTATTTTAAGGAGGAAAGGGGGTAAGGAAGGGGGTTCAGTTATCGTCTTCCCCCGCTTGTGTCTCTATCCCGAGGTGGTGTCGGGGGGGCGGGGGAGTGGTGAGGAGGGGAGGGGGTGTTGGGGCCCGAGAGAGTGGTGAGGGAGGGGTTGCTGGTGGGGAGGGGAGGGCAAAGAGGGAGGCAAGGTGGGGAACGGTGTGGGTGGGTGGAGAGGAGAAGGGGGGAGGTTTTTTTTTCATGTCTTTGGATGCGAGATATGAGGAGGAGGAGGAGGAGGAGGAGAAGGAGGAGGAAGAGAAGGAGGAGGAGGAAGAAGAAGGCGGGGATGATGGTGACGGATGAAATAATAGGAATGTGGCAAAAAAAAAGTCACCTGATACCTCATATTATTATTACCATTATCACTATTATTATTATTATTATTATTATTATTGTTATTATTTTCATTATTAATACCATTACTATTATTCTTCTTATCATCATTGTTTATATCATCAATAGTAGTATAGTACCGTAGATAACAGTAAAGTCGCCAGGACAACTTTTTTTTCTGTTTACAGACGTGTGGTGGCGTTAATACTTACATTTCTACATCCATGATTTCAGGAAAGTTAGAAGGGCTATCTGGAGAGTCTGTGTCATTTTGTGTTTTCATCTGTGTCATAGTATCGCTATAAATGAACAAATGACAATCGCCATATAGTGTATATTTACCGAGTTTCCTCCCGCAGCCATCGTCGCCCGAAAAAAAAAACGCGTAGTGAAATTTGAAACCGTATATACTCGCAGATACAAAGCATAAAATGACGCTGAAACAGAGTAGATTATACAATCATGATATAAACTACTGTGTATCATCTTCAGTGGCACATAAAAATCAGTAGTAATGCTATAATTCGTAATATATGGCGCCTGGCGATATGATTGCAGGTGGCGACTTTACTGTTATCTACGGTAGTAGTAGCAGTGGTAGTTGTTGTTATGTTGTAGTGGTTATAAGAACAGTATTACTATTAAAAGTACCGTTATATATGCATACACCTTTGCATAAATCTTTTTTCTCCCTACGCCCATACAACCCCCTTAGATTTTTTTCCTAATATGCTTACTTTACCGTGTCACACTTCTCATTACTTTTTTGTCAGTACGGCAGAACCTCAGATCTTGACCCACTTCTCCCTGACAAAGAGATTCCTCGGAAATTGCCCACTTACCCCCTTGCCCACCCATCCCCACCGACCCACTCTCCAAACACTTCACACTCCCCTCCCCTCCCCTCTCCCACTCTCCATTATAGGCCAGGAAATAAGCACCAAAAAAGTGCCGAGGTTGGACAAAAATGTTAACAAAGCAATTTCACCTGAAATGGGTTTTTTGGAGGTATCTCTAACCACACAAAAAGTCCACTCGAATCCACCCATGCATTATCGTTTTCACTAAATCTGATGCTGCCGCGGAAGTAATATTGAATAGGCATAACTTTGCTGAAAATCCATGAACCAAATAAGTGTCCGGGCTCACGGATAAGGTTAAATTATTGAAATACGCATT
>JACEEZ010019290.1:220000-307758 GCA_016584305.1 Chionoecetes opilio | reverse complement strand
TTTGTGTGCAACAGCATATACTCAAGAGCTTGGCCCAGCTCTTCTCCAAATGGGCGTGATACCACCCTTCCACCCCGTTTGGCCCTAGTTGGTCACCTTGCAGTACGATCGTGAGTCGGTGGAGTCGTATGTCACCAGCAATCATAGAGAGCCTGAGCCACCTTGAACGCAGGCTTCTCAGGTGGCACCGGGTCCTCTGGTACAAAGTGCCAAAGTACCTTCCAATGGCTCCTCTGTCACTGTCACATGCTCCTCCCTGATCAACCTTGGGTGCAGTTTCCCATAGCTGTCGGCACCATCGCCCTGGTCTTGTCCTTCCTCCCATCGTAACCCAATCCAACTATTTTGGTACCCTGGATAGGGTACGCCGTATAACAAAAATTCTTTTTCTCAACCTTGGCATGCCACTTTCCTATGTAAAATAGAATTCTAAGACGATTTTATCTAATTCCATTTTTGCATTTGAGCATTCTTACTATGCAAATCGCACTTTAAGCTATGTTTTGCATATAATATAAAAGTCCATTTTTGCATAGCAAGAAGTGCTCAAACCAAAAAGTTGAAGCGAACAAACCACCCTTAAAATTAATTTTACATAAGAAAACACCCTGCCAAATTCGAAATAATCTATATTTCACTTTCATTGGACCTACGGCGTACCCTAATACCCAGATATGCATTCATATCACCCATAACCTTCACACTATATATATACAGCATAGTCTCTAATATTCTTTAAAATGTTAAACTTCATTCTGTTCTCCCGGGTTTTTCTGCTTAAGCATAGGCAGTGCGCTCCAACCGTCCACACTGTTCAAACCATAGCGTTGTTTCTTGCTGAGTAAAGCCTTATGACGACGGATGGTTCCCTGTTTCCTGTTCCTGTACCCTGCACAACATTTACTCAGCAAGATTCCTATATCCGTGTGGACTAAGCAGGATGGATAACTACTCAGACCTGGTCGCTTTGTTGGCTCGCAAGACACCACTCCTGCAGAATGGAATCACTGGTTTTTTTACCTTCAAGAATTTTCTGGATTCTATACCTGGTGACCCTGCACCAGACAAGCTGAAGCTATTAATCTTTACATTTCACCATCTGTCTACACTCTTATCTCCTGCTTCCGACTACGATTACGAAGGTACTTCAATCAACTTCCACCCAGGAGTTGCTGCTACATCTTCCAATACTTCCCTGGCTGCCGCTAACTCGCATGATTGTGCTACTATTCCTGTATGGGTAATTGATGTGTATGTGAATGCTCTTGTTGACAGTGTAGCACGTCCAGTTTCATGCATCCTGATGTTGTTGAACAATAATTATTGTTTATCACCACTTATCTTTCCCAGGATAATATTGTCATGGCTTCCTCTCTTGTGTATAAGACTTTGGGTCACTGTTTTGTTGATTTATAAATTAAAATAATGTGTACTCAACATTTTTGCTCTCAGTGCTTTCTAATTTATGTGCTAAAGTTATTTTCGGGCAGCATTTCATGCAGATGCACAAATTAGTTTAATTTGATTTGAATGAACTAAGACCGACTTTATTATCTGTATGTGAAATAGCTTGTATGTCGGTCGATCCCCCATCTCTTTTCCCTAACTTAACAAAAGACTGTAGGCCTGTCTCTACCCATACCCGAAGATTCACTAAGTCGGATGAGAAATTCATTCATGAAGATGTACTGTCATTACCTAAGGAAGGCGTAATAGAGAAAAGGCAGTCCCCTTGGAGAGCGCAGGTACTAGTAACCAAAGACTAACGACATACGTATCGTATGGTAGTTGATTACTCGCAGATAATTATTAACCGCTTCACTCAGTAGATGCTTACCCAATCCCTCGTATCAACGATTTGGTTAATTTCCTAGCTAATTACAGTCTTTAGCAAACTTGATCTAAGGAGTGCTTACTATCAAGTCCTCCTCAGGGAAGATGAGAAGCTGCACACTGCTTTTGAGGCAGATGGGGGGCTGTATGAGTACACTAGGATCCCGTTTGGATTGACCATTTCAGTGGCTGCTTTCCAACGTGTAATCAACACTATATATTTTTGATTTTGAACAATCTTAAAGCCAGTTTTGCCTACATTGACGATGTTCTAGTTTGCGGCTTTAGGACAAGATGATCATAATCAGAACCTTGAGCGTTTCAGGAAAATTGCTTCGGATAAAAAATTTACGATAAATGAAAGAAAATGCCAGTAGAGCCTTCGAGAGATGTGCTATCTTGGATACTGTATTTCTGACGGATCCCTCCGACCTGATACTGGACGCTTCCGACCACTACTAGACTTGCCCATCTCCTTTGACTCTGCAGCTCTCAAGCGCTCTTTGGGGCTCCTTTCATAGTATTCATCATGGATCCCTAATTATTCAAGTCGCATTCAACCTCTTTTGAATAATTTTTTTTTTCCTTGAAATATTTTTGGCTATTCATGCTATTTTGAATCCTTAAAGGAAGAAATTTGAAAAACGTCTGTTGATGCATTTGACGAAAACTTTCGACTGCGGGTAGAAACAATGCTTCTGCTACTTTCTTGGTTGCTAACCTCTCTCACATACAACCTATCGCCTTCTTCTCTAGTACCTATCTCCCTCAGAAAGACTCTAACCTGCTATAGAAAAGGGAATCAATCAATCAATCATTGGGGGCATACGCCGGGGGCGCGTCGCCTCGCCCACCCTACGACCCACTCCCGGGTCACCACGCGCGAGTTTCCCATGCAGGCTCCTTTCCCAATACCAAAGCACTCTTGACAAGAAACATCAACTTGCCCCACCCCACGAGCCTTGGGGGGCCCCCCCTTGGCCTCCTCCACGCCGGATTGTCTCTTACAGATACACCCGATGGGAAGGATCGTTTCAGGGTAGCGTGCCATGCCCATATAGCCGAAGTTGGCGCTGACGGACTATGCAGGTAATAGGCCTCGATTCAGTCTCACGGTGCAATCGCTGATTTGACACGTAATCATCCCAGGGGACCCCATGATTCTGCGAAGACACTTATTACCAAGGCATTTGATTCGTCTTTTCAAGTCACTATTTAGTGTCCATGTCTCACAACCATAGAGTAAGACAGGGATCACAAGCGACTTGAAGATCCGGATCTTTGTCCTCCTGCACAGGTACCGACAACGCCAAAATACTCCCGCTGAGGGTCCATAACACCGGGGGCTATGCCAATCCGCCGAAAGGGCTTTCTTGACGTGACCCGCCGTCATTATGGACTGCGCTACCAAGGTATGTAAAACTTTCCAAGATCTCAATGTCCTCGCCAACCCCGCATGAACAGACTGTACTGCTTCATCTAGTAAGTCTCCAAACACCTGGACCTTGGTCTTGAGCCAGGAGACCGCAAGTTTCCCCAAAAGGGTTTTCCTCCTCGTGCAGCGCCACAGAGAGCCATCACCAGGAAACCCCCAGCGACTCAGCAAAGATTACTGCATCATCGGCAAAAACAAGATTAGTGATCTTTTGGGGTTGCCGACGGATGCTCCACAATCACTTTGATCTACAACCTTGTCCAATACCCCGACCATACAAGCGTTGAAAATGATGGGGGAAGGACGCACCCTTGCCTCACTCCTGTATTCACAGGAAAGAAGCTGGATAAAACCTCCCCCACACTTCACAGCACTCTCAGTTCCCAGAATACGACCAGTTATCAAACCAATAGTCCTTGCAGGGAAACCCTCGAAGTCGCAGAAGATCCCAGAGTGACTCACGATGCACTGATTCCAACGCCTTCTTGAGATCAACATAGGGCTGCAAGCATCCCCTGTCGAAACTCACGTCGGCGTTCCACCAGGACACGAAGCCGATAGGATACGGTCCTTTGTTGACTTCCAGGCGTGAACCCAGACTGCTGAGGTCCTCTGATGCTTCACCAGATGACTGCGAATTCGTGTCAGCAATAGATGGGCAAGCACCTTGCCCGGTCGCTGAGCAGTGTAATACCGCGGTAATTGTTGCAGTCCTGACGGTCCCCTTTCCCTTTCCAATAGGGACGACCAGCCCCCTTTTCCAGTCAGGAGGAATGGTACCTGATTGCCACACGGCATCAGGACAAGCATGCAACCCGCGATCTGGCCACACCCAAGCTTTTGAGGAGCTCCGCACTGATATTAAAAACACCACTGCCTTTCCACCCTTCAATTTTGGGCTACAGCCTCTCTGACTTTCGTCAAGAGAGGGTGCGGTTTCGTCAATGGGAGGATCGGCATCCACTGCCTGTAACCCAGTGGTGTGAAGCTGCTCAGTTGGAGGGCCCACCGGGTGAACAACTTGCCCAAAGTACTCAGCCCAACGAGCCATCTCCCATCCTGTCCGAACGAGGCGCCCATCTGCTGTTCGAATAGCACTCGCCCGAGAAGGAGACTTGGAACGGAGCTTCTTCAGGGCTGGGTAGGCGGGTCGGAGTCATTAGCGTACAAATGACCCTCGACATCCTCACGAGACTCCTGACATCCCTTCTCCTTGTCTCTCCTCAGGGGGGTTTTCTAGCCCGGGCGTGACAGAGCCCTGTGCTGGTCCCGGTTCCCAGCCAGCCTGGCAGCGCGACTCTCCTCGATTTTCTCCGCGCCCTCCGTCGAGACAAAACCACGCCTTGACCTCGGGCGCTCCCCAATACCTCCTTGGCACCTGTAGAGTTTCACGTTTAAAAGGTATCTCACAGTTCTACAGGATCCCCGAGAGCACCGAGCACATCAAACCGATTTTGAGATTGCCACCGCATACTCATGAGCACATGTCAAGCCCCTTCAGTTTCTCAAGATGAAACACGTATGGTTACCTTTTGAGATTCTTCTGGACTGGACGCTCCTTAAGTGTAGCAACAACAAGTCTTGATCTGTTTCCAAAGACTCAGCACTCCGGTAACCCTGCGTTCTGGAGGATCCTCCAACGAGTACTAAAGAGGATGGTGTCGATCTCCTTAGCTACCCCTCCGGGATTACTATAACAATGTCCAGCGGGTGCAGCTCTGGTTTTCTGATACCTGCAATTCTCAACCTGCAAATTCCCCAACCTTCTGGAGACCTTGCAAAGTTTCAGAAGCCGAGAACTGTTGGTGTTTCTGGTACCGGAGCCATGGGACCAACCACAAATCGTAGCCATCCCCTCACAGTGCCAGTAGTAGCATTGAAGTCCCCCCAAACAATGAGTGTGGGCCCGAGGAGGGCACTGGGTCTAATACAGAGTCGAGTTTGGCGTAGAACATCTCCTTCTCTTCAGTTTTACGCATCTCGGTAGGAGCGTACAATGCAACAAGAGACATGAAACCCAGAGTGTGTTTCATCCTCACCATATACCATAGAAAGGGAAGCTACAGCCCTAATCGAAGCTGTACGCAAGTGGAAACTGTTTTTTCATCGGGAGGAGGTTTATTATAAATACTGACCAGCAAGGACTGTCTTATATGTTTCAGATGAATCACTCTTCAAAGATAAAGAATGACAAAAAAATGCGATGGCGCTTAGAACTATCTGGATACCATATTATAATTAATATCGACCCGATAAGTATAATGTTTTCCCTTGTGACCACACTGTTTCGATCTTGTACCAATTCTGTTTCCAGCCCTGCTCCTCTCGATGAGATTCATGCCCCCACTCTGCCATCCTGGTGTTACTCGATTGTATCATTTTGTGAGGTCCAAATT
This sequence comes from Chionoecetes opilio, assembly GCA_016584305.1. Classification (NCBI taxonomy): domain Eukaryota; kingdom Metazoa; phylum Arthropoda; class Malacostraca; order Decapoda; family Majidae; genus Chionoecetes; species Chionoecetes opilio. The sequence goes on along the minus strand of JACEEZ010019290.1, from coordinate 302,094 downwards.
TTGTTTTAAATTCTCTGGATGATGTAAAAAAAGTTTCTTCGCAATGTACTATTTGTTTTGAGCTGAAACCTAGATATTGCAGGCCTCCAGTAGCTAAACTAATTCACTCTATGCAACCTTTTAACAGAATATCAGTAGACTTTGTTGGACCAAAACCTTCTTGTACTAGGAACAATACCTCCTCATTGCTGTCGATTAATATTCCAGATTTCCTTTCGCTTTTCCGTGCTCTGACATGTCTGCTCTAACTGGCATCTCGTGTTTCAGGAAGCTATTTTCCTTATTCGGCTGTCCATCATCGATTCACTCTGATAAAGGACCTCAGTCTATGTCTAGAGATGTTTGTAATTTTCTTATGGAGAACAGCATAGTTTATACTCACTCCACATCATACCATCTTCAGGAACAGACCAATGTGAGAGGGAGAATGCAACTATATGGAAACATTACAATTAGCTCTTCGATCACAGAACTTCCTGAGACTCACTGGAAATCTGAACTTGATAGTGCTCTTCACTCCAGATCACTTAGATCACTTCTCTATACTGCCACTAACCAGAATCCCCATGAAAGAATGTTCTCTTTTTCCTAGAAAATCGTGTAATGGATATTCACTACCATCCTGGCTGACCTCATCCGGACCCGGACCCATCCTCCATGGCAAGTTTGTTCGTAGCTTCAAGTCTGATTCTCTAGTTGAAAGAGTCGAGCTTGTAAATGCAACCCCTCGCTATGCTAGAATAAGTTACCCTACCGGGAGGGAAAGTACGGTCTCTACTAGGGATCTAGCACCTTCCCCTAGGGATCAGGAACACTCTCAAGACACAAGAGAATGAGCAACAATCTACTCCTGGCACTAATGAACCAGCTCCCGAAGTCCTGAAATCACCCTTTAAGGATGATGATAAGCCCTTCCTCACATACCGCACAAGCTCCAAGCCCACCCGATGATATCAACGAGCCAGACTCTCTTCTTCGTCTTCTAGAATTAGGACACCAGCAGATAGGCTAGCATAATACTTAAATGTTAATGCTGTAAGAATTGTATATGTAAATTTGTGTATGTACTCTATCCAAACTAATGTTCAATGCACATGTATTTTGTAATAGTAGGGGAGAATGCGGTGAAACAACTGTTAATCGACCTAAGTTTCATGTATAGGTTCGATGCCTCGAATCTATGACAGAAACTGTTGTATGGGTGTTTCTGCCTAAGCATAGTCAGTGCACTCCAACCGTCCACACTGTTCAAACCATAGCGTTGTTTCTTGCTGAGAAACCCTTTATGAAGACGGAGGTTCCCTGTTTCCTGTATCCTGGACAACAGGATCTTTTATTTTACATCATAAGGGATTGACCTAGTCCTAGAGCAGTGGCTCTTAACCTTTTAGTGCTCGTACCCCTTGAGATCTCATAAATTTGACTCATAACCCCAGTCAGAAAAAAATATAATTAGAGTAAGGAGTAATGGTCGTCATGGTACTGTTTGGTCCATACGACCGAATTCATAAGAACCTTTCCTCATGGACATGTGACAAATTCACAGTCAAGAGCTCAGCCAACTGGCCATCACGCGGGTGCGGGGACGGGTCTGCGACGCGTACTTGTACTTGACAAGTCCTGTTACTGTCCTGACCTCTGACCGTATAATTATGCAGTTTTCATTGCGGGACACATACAACTAGCTCAGCCCATCAAGTATATTTTTGAGGGGAAATGAATAAAAGAGTTTTCTTTTCTGTACCAAATTCCGTTCTTTTCATTACCAAATTTAAGTCCAATACTAAATCATGTGATTCATTTCATTACCTGATGGATTTTTCATAACCAAATATATCCTAATTTGGTAATGAAAATACCAATGGCAACCTTTCAGCCAACAGACGCATGAACACGTACCACAAGAGTAGCTATAGAACTCGATGTATGAAATGGTAAAATAGAAAACGACAAATGACGGTAACTAATATATTTTACAAGTTATTGTATTATGACTTAATGATGAACCGTTGGACTCCAGTGGTTTAGACTTTAGACAATTGTTGACCGACAAAATAATTATAAATATCAATTTCAGCTTCCTTACACTGTAAATATGATAGTGAATTATTGGTCAGCATGTCTCGTAACCCCAGGGTAAGGTTTCGTACCCCTGGTGGTTTTTGGTACCCCATGTTAAGAACCACTGTCCTAGAGCAATAAATAGATAGATAGAAAGCCCAGTTTACCAGCTTACGTATATAGAGAAGATTCAAATAAATGTACAGTAAAAGTACAACTAGGTGGTCATTATTACATCAAGGCACCGTATAATTAATTTCACATTTTTAGACCATAAGATCCAGGATGCATATAAATATTTTTGCATCACTACATTACATAAATATATATTGTATATTACTGTTTGTTATTAGGGAAATATTGGAGTGGTGATCATGTCGTTAGGTATAGTCGGGTCTAGTTAGAAGGGAAAAGGCCATACCTGAAGACTGGTACGGGGTTAAATGTGTTCTGTCAGGGTAATGATGTGCTAAATCATTGATACTGCTATAATTTATCTGCACTGATCCTCCGACCTGATACTGGACGCTTCCGACCACTACTGACTTGCCCTCTCCCTTTGACTCTGACAGCTCTCCAGGCGCTCTTTAAGGGCGCTCCTTTCATAGTATTCATCATGGATCCCATACAATTAATTCAAAGTCGCATTCAACCTCGCTTGAAATAATCAATTTTATTTTTCTTGAAATAGTTTGGCTATTGCAATGCTATTTGAATCCATTAAAGGATTAAATTTTGCAAAGACAGTTTCCCCCACCCACCCCCCACCCCCCCCCCCCCCCCCCCCCACACCCCCTGTGTGATGCATTTGACGACAACTTTCGACTGCCGATTAGACACTAATGCTTCTGCTAACTTCATTCTTGGTTTGCTACCTCTCTCAGCATAACAGACCTACGCTTCTTCTCTAGTACAACACTAATCGTCCCTCAGAAAATACTCTAACATGCTATAAGAAAAGGAAATACAATCATCACATCATAATGGTAGGGCCATACGCCGGGGGCGCGTCGCCTCGCCACCTAACTACGCCACTACCAGGGGGTGCACCACGCGCTAGTATCCCATGCAGTGCTCCATTCTCACACATACCAAGCAGCCTCTTGACAGCAAACATCAAACTTGCCACCCAGCCACGAGCCTTGTGGGCGCCCCCTTAGGGCACTCCTCCACGCCGGATTGTCTCTTACAGATACAAAACCCGATGGTAAGAGAACGGTTTCAGGTTAAGCGTGCCCACATGCCGCATACTAGCCGAAGGTTGTGCATGTCGCTGACAGAGACCTATTCAAGTAAAGAGGCCTCTGATTCCCCACAAGTTCTCACGGTGTCAAAATCGCTAGATTTGACACGTCGTAATACATCCCAGCGACAATACCATGATTCTGCGAAGACAACTATATTTACCAAGACATTAGATTCGTCCTCTTCAAATATACCTATTTATGCTAGCAATTTACTCACCACCCTACATGACAGTACAAGACAGGTGATCACAAGCGACTTGAAGATACCATGATCTTTGTCCTCCTGCACAGTTACCGACAACGTGCCAATACCTCCGCTGATGCGTGATATCCAACACCGCGTGGGCTATGCACATCCCCGTACAACGGCTTCTGGCAGTGACCCCCGTCACATTATGGACTGCGCATACCACAGTGTATGTGTATAAAACTTTCCAAGAATCATACAAATAGTCCCTACGCCACACGCATGAACAGGACTGTACTGCTTCAATCTAGGTAAGTCTCCAACCCTGGAACCTTGGTCATTGATGCCAGGAGACCGCCCATTCACCTAGAAGGCTTTTCCTCCTCGTATGCAGCGCCAAACGACATAGCCTACACCGGAACCTCACAGCGACTCAGCAAAGATATACTGCATCATCGTTCACAAACAAGATTATTGATCATTTGGTGTTGCCGACGGATGCTCCACAATCACTTATTGATCTAACAACCTGTCCAATACCCAGACCACATAACGCGTTGCAAAGTGATGGGTCAAGGACCACCAACACTTGCCTCCACTCCTGTATTCACAGGAAAGTAAGGCTGGATACACCTCCCCTCTCACACTTCACCAGTCACTCTACAGTCCCAGAATACGACCAGTTATCAAACAATAGTCCTTGCAGGAATCCTCCGAAGTCGCATTGAAGATCTCCAGAGATAGCTCACGACTGCACCATGTGATTCAAACGCACTTCTTGAAGATCAACCAATAGGCTGCCAGTCATCCCCTGTCGAAACTCACGTCGCGCGTTCCACCATGACACGAACAGACTCGATAGTATACGGTGCCGTTTGTTGACTTACCAGCAGCGTGAACCCAGTAACTGCTGAGGTCTCTGCTGCTTCCACAGATGACTGCGAATTCGTGTACACAAATAGTAATGGGCAAGCAACCTTGCCTGATGTAACGCTGAGCAGTGTAATACCGCGGTAATTAGTTGCAGTCCTGACGATCCCCTTATCCCTTTCCAGATAGGGACGACCCGACCCCCTATATATCCATTCGCAAGTAGGAATGTACCTGTGATTGCACACGGCAAGTCAGGACAGACCTGCAACCCGTGCATACAATACTGGCCACACCAAGCTTTGAGGAGCTCACGTGCACACCTGATATTAACAACACAAGCTGCCTATATCCACCCTTCAAGTGTTGCTACATCCTCTCTGATAACTTCGTCAATGAAGGGTCGGTTCGTGTCATAGGTAGGATCTGCATCCACCTCGCACTGTAACACAGTGGTGTAGACGCTGCGCTCAGTTTGAGGTGGTTCACCAGTGAACAACTGTCACCAAAGTACTCGGCCCCACGACACCGATCGGCCCTCCATGTCCGATCACGAGGCGCCCATCTGCTGAATTCGAAATAAAGCCCTCGCCCGAGAAAGATACTTGGAACGGAGCTTCTTCAGGGCTCGGGTAGGTCATCCGGAGGTCCTTAGCGTACACAGAAATCGACCCTCGAGCAATCCTCAGGGGGCGAGACACGCCTGAGCATCCTCATCCTTGTCTCTCCTCAGGAAGGGTTCTAGTCCGCGTGACGAGAGCCCTGTAGACTGGATCCCAGGTTCCCAGCCAGACCTGCCGTCAGCGATCTCACTACGACATATTTTTCTCCAGCGTCTACGTCGAGACAAAACCAACAGCCTTGACCATCGGGGGCGCTCCCCAATACACTCACATTGGCAGCCTGTAGGTAAGTTGTCACATCTTTGAGGTAGCTCACATTCGTACAATGAATCCCCGAAATGCACCGAGCACATCCAAAACCGATTATGAGATATGCCACACAAGTGCATACTCATGAGCACATGTCATTCACTTCGTTATCTCCAAGATGAAATCACAGTAATGGTTACCTCCATTAAGATTCATTCTGGACTGGACGCTACTAAAATTGTAGCAACCAACAAGTCTGTGATGCTTGTTATCCAATGAACTCAGCACTGCCGGTAAAGCCCTGCAGTTCTAGGAGCGAATCCTGCCAACGAGTACTAACGATTGAATATGTTGGTCGATCTCCATTAGCTACGCCCTACCGGCACAGTACTTACATAAACCTATTCACAGCGGTAGTCATGCTCTGGCTCCTCTGAACCTGCATTCTCACACCTATGCAATTCTCACTTCTGATGGTGACACACTTGCAAAGTTCAGGAAAATCAGAGAACTGTTGGTGTTATCATGGTACACCGGAGCCATGGGGACCAACCCCACAACTCGTAGCCATCCTCTCCCAGGGCATCAGATAGTAGCATTGAAGTCAGCCCCAAGACAAATGAGTGTGTCCCGCAGGACTGACACTGGGTACCCTACATACAGTGAGTCGAGTTTGTGGCACGTAGAACAATACTCCTTCTCTTCACATTTTACGCATCTCGTTAGGACAGACGTACATGTGCAACAACACATACATGAAACCCAGTGAGTCGTGTGTTCATCCTCACACATATAACCATAGAAAGGGCAGCTACAGCCATCACTCGACAGCTGTACGCAAGTATGGAAACTGTTTCATCATCGGGTAAGGAGGTTTTATTATACATAACTGACCAGTCAAGGGACTGTCCTTATATGTTTCAGATTGACATCAATACATTCAAAGATCAAAGAATTGACAAAAAAATGCGATGTGCGCTCATTACGAACTAATCATGGATACCCAGTATATATAATTAATATCGACAACGAATAAGTATAATTGTCTTGTGACGCCACTGTATTCAGTGATCTGTAACCAATTCTGTTCACAGCACCTGCTCCTCTCGATGACAGATTCAATGCCTCACAATCTGCATCCTGTGTTACTCGATTGGTATCATTTCTTGTGAGTTCCGCAAATTTTTGTTTTTATTCTCTAGGATGATGTAAAACAAGTTTTCTTCGCCAATGTACTTTGTTTTGTAGCTCGTACAACAACCTAGATATTGCAGCCTCCAGTTGCATAAACTAAATATCACTTTTTCTATGCAACCTTTTAACAGACTTCAGTATAACTTTGTTGGAACCAAACCTGCTTGTACTAGGAACCAATACCTCGTCATTGCTGTGTATTATATTCCAGATTTCCTTTCGCTTTTCCGTTCTCTGACATGTCTGCTCTAATCTGGCATCTCGGGTTTTCAGGAAGCTATTTTCCTTAGTCGGCTGTCCTCATCGATTCACTCTGATAAAGGACCCTCATTCTATGTCCTAAGATTTTGTAATTTTCTTATGGCTAACAGCATAGTTTTTTATAATCACTCCACATCATAACCAGCTTCAGGAACAGACCCATGTGGAGGGAGAATGCAACTATATGGAAACATTACAATTAGCTCTTCGATCACAGAACCTTCCGAGACTCACTGGAGCTTGAAACTTGATAGTGCGCTTCACTCCAGATCACTTAGATCACTTCTCTATACTGCCACTAACTAGAATCCCCGCATGAAGAATGTCTCCTTTTCCTAAAAAATCGTGTAATGGATAGTTCACATACCTACCTGGCTATGACCTCATCCGGACCCGGACCCCTCACTCCATGGAATTGTTCGTAGACTTCAAGTACTGATGATTACTCTACAGTTGAAAGCAGGCAGAGCTGTCAAAATGCAACCCCCTCGCTATGCGTAGAATAAGTTACCTACCGTGGGACAGGAAGTAGGTCTCTACTAGGGATCTACACAGCACCTTCCCCTAGTGATCAGGACACTCTCACAGAGACACAAGAAGAATGAATCAACAAATCTACGCTGGCACTAATGAACCCAGCCCTGAAAGTCCTGAAATCACCCTTTAAGGATGATAGATAACAGGCCCTTCCTCAACACATACAGTGTGCCCAAGCTCCAAGCCCACCCGATGATATCAAGAGCCAACGCTCTTCTTCGTCTTCTAGAATTAGGACACCAGCAGATAGGCCTATCATATACTAAATGTTCATCGCTGAAAGCATTGTATATGTCAATTTGTGTATGACTCTATCCAAACTACATTTCATGCACATGTATTTTGTAATAGTAGGGAAATGTGCGGTGAAACAACTGTTAATCGACTTAAGTTTCAGTGTATAGGTTCGATGCTCGAATCTATGACAGTAAACTGTTGTTGTATGGGTGTTTCTGCCTAAGCATAGTCAGTGCACTCCAACCGTCCACCTGTTCAAACCATAGCGTTGTTGTTCTTGCTGAGGAAAGCCTATGAAGACGGAGGTTCCCTGTTTCCTGTACCTGGACAACAGGTCTTTTGTATTTTACATCATAAGGGATTGACCTAGTCCCCTAGAGCAGTGGCTCTTAACCTTTTTAGTTCTCGTACCACTTGAGTCTCATAAATTTGACTCTAACCCCAGTCAGAAAAAAATATAATTAGAGTAGAGGGGTAATGGTCGTCATGGTACTGTTTGGTCATACGACCGAATTCATAAGGAAACCTTTCCTCATGGACATGTGACAATTCACAGTCAAGGAGCTCAGGCCAACTGGCCATCACGCGGGTGCGGGGGCGGGTCTGCGACGCGTACTTGTTTGACAGTCCTGTTACTGTCCTGCCTCTGACCGTATATTATGCAGTTTTTCATTGCGGACACATCAACTAGCTCAGCCCATCAAGTACTATTTTTGAGGGGAAATGAAATAAAAGAATGTTTTCTTTTCTGTACCAAATTCCGTTCTTTTTCATTACCAATTTAAGTCCAATACTAAATACATGTGATTCATTTCATTACCTGAATGGATTTTTCATAACCAAATATATCCTAATTTGGTATGAAAATACCAATGGCAAACCTTTCAGCCAACAGACGCATGAACCACGTACCACAAGAGTATCTATAGCAACTCGATGTATGAAATGGTAAATAGAAAACGACAAATGACGGTAAACTAATATATTTTTACAAGTTATTGTATTAATGCTTAATTGAACGTTGGACTCCATGTGGTTTATGACTTTAGACAATTGTTGACCGGGGGACAAAATAATTATAATATACGTTTCAGCTTCCTTACACTGTAAATATGATAGTGAATTACTTGGCACATGTTCTCGTTAACCCCAGGGTAAGGTTTCGTACCCCCTGGTGGTTTGGTACCCCATGTTACGAACCACTGTCCTAGAGCATAAATACGATAGATAGAAAGCCCCGTTTACCAGCTTACGTATATAAGAGAAGATTCAAATACATTTACAGTAAAATTACAACTAGGTGGGGTCTTATTACATCAGGCACCGTATATTAATATTCACATTTTTAGACCATAAGATCGCAGATGCATATATAATTGTTTTTGCATCACTTACATACCTAAAGTATTATTGTATATTACTGTTTGGTTATTAGGGGAAATAATTGAGTTGGTGATCATGTCGTTAGTGTATAGTCGGGTCCTATGTTAGAAGGGAGGCCATAACAGAAGGCTGGCCGTGTAAAATGGCCCATATTTAGCCTGGATATAGACCTGAAGTTTGACGGTGACGCAATTTACCGACGGTGTCAATGTGTTTTGTTCTGTCAGGAGTAAACATAATGCTTATTAGAGTTAAAATATTGGTCTAAGTGGACTGGCGTATATCAACCATGTGCACATGGTGATGCGTATAAATTCGTGTAATTAGCAGGATACAACCTTTCTGGGATATTTTATCTTGAAAACAATGCTAAGACGTACGTATGTGCACAGTATATTGTATGTCACTTATAAAAGACACAAATATCTTTGACAGAACACAGCTCGTACAACCCATAACAGATGATACCAAGAAAAATATATACGTACAGGTAAACTGTGAGCACTATTAAGCTTCCGCAAAGACAGGGTTCAGTTACGGCTTCCTACTGTAATGAAAATAATACCTGTGATGTGAAAGTAAGGCAAATGCTAAATATAACCATGTTGAAGTGTGTGATAGTGATGGGGAATAATTCCACATAACCGTATAATTAATAAAAATAACACGGCTCCATGAATGACACACACACACACATCAACATACACTCACTCCAACAACACAACACACACACACACACACACACACACACACACCCACACACACACACACACACAACACACACACACACACACACACCTACACACACACACACACCACACCACACACACCACACACACACACAGAAACAAAAAAACATCACACACACACACACACACACACACAACACACACACACACACCACACCACAACAACATAACTACAATCACAAGCACACACACACCACACACACACCACACCGCACACCACAACACAACACACAACGACACACACACACACAAGTCATAACAAACACACACACACATACACCCACACCCACACACACACACACACACACACAGCCACACCACACACACACACACAACACACACACACACACACACAACACACCATACACACACACCTGAACATACACTATGAGGACTTGCGCAACACTACGTTAAATTGGAAACAATATATATTAGACACATGGGCTCAGTGCGGTGTCGGGAGAAAAAGGGCGATGATGAATAAAGAGAAGGATTTATTGTTGCATTTTCATTCTCTCTCTCGTCTCATCTCTCTCTCTCCTCTCTCCACATCCAATCTCCTCTCTCCTCTCTCTCTCTCCTCTCTCTCATCTCTCATCACTCTCTCACAATCTCTCTCTCTCATCTCTCAATCCAACAATACTCTCTCTCTCTCTCACTACTCAAATCTCTTCATCATACGAACTCACCAAAATCATCATCATCAAATCATCTACTCACACACACACCCACACGCAAACCAACACACACAACACACACTAACACCTTAAATTATCAACTTGGTATCGGCAAACGCGAGTGAGTCAGGTTGTAGCAGCACTGATCTCCGCATTGTGGTATAGGCCTATTACGATCACTCGCGCTACCTGGAGACATTTTTCACATAACAAATTCGGGCGGGTTACGGTCCCCCGTTAGAGCAAGGTAGATGTGTATGTGTTTTGTTGTGGTGACAGGTCCAGCAATAGCCCGAAAGACTACGTATAATGACCCAGCTCGCAACTGTGAGGGATGACCAAACTGGCGATCGCGATCCATGCATCGCGTGTACACAAAACCATAGGTGAATAAACCAACACACACACACACAATAACATACATACACAATTACACACCACCACACACATACGATTACACACACATTTACACACACAAAGTACAACCCACACAAACACACACCACACCCACCACACACAAAAACCACAGCACAACACACACACACCAACACACCACACACAACACACACACACAGACACTAACACACAAACAAATGAATGGATGAAATACATTCTGGACAAGTAAAGAAAAATTTGAACCACGCTGATATCGAAATTTCACTTCCTGGAAGGTGGCAACAAAGTGGGAGGATTCCATCAGGGGGCAATTAGCGCTTAAGATCTATATTAAATGAATATGCAGAAAATTTTTACAGAAGGAAGCTCTACATGACAATGTTTGCATGATGAAGTCCTCGTCACTGCAAAGACATGTTAAAGAAAAGAAAGAAAGCTGCATGATATTGGAAAACAATGATGATTTGGATGAAATAAAGAATTACTAGGTGTGAAAAGTGGCAAATGGATTTATGTTTAACGCAGACACAATTTTTTTTTCTTTCAATGTATGTATCAAAACAGTGATAGTATACCAAAGTGCTGAGCAGTATAAGTTAGAATACTAGAAAAAGTAGGTAGGACTAACATACCACAAGGGGTCACATATATGAGAAATGTGTATAAGAATAGTATTTATGACTACATGAGCAAATAGATATGTATTCCATATTTTGAACCAATTATCAATGAATAAGACCTGCCATTATATTATATTATATAATATAAGATAATATATAATATAAAAAATAATATATATATCAATATATATTATAAAATAATATATACATTACTATAAATATAGATATTATAGTATATAATATATATATATATATACATATATAATATATATAAGTATATAACTGAAGAGGCTGTAAGAATATGTATAATACTCCTTAATAATTGCGAAAGACTACACATTGTGGGTGGTAATGGAACCCACCACTTGAAGAAGACTTATCATGGAAACGACCAAAAATAACAAAAGAGCAAGCACAACAGAGACGGTTTACCAACCCTTAAGAGTTAAGTATGAAGCAGACAAGGATGGTTAAGTTACACCAACCTAAAGTAAAGAAGGCAGATGAAAAGCTGTTGTATTTATACTATACAGATACTAATAATAACAGACACAATTGAACAAAATATAAGCAGAAAACTTATTTTCAACGAGGGAACATATCGCCACGAGGGCCAGCAAGAAACTTAACATAAATACACAGTGAAGATAAGATATACAAGTCTAGTTCTCCAAATAAATCCATATAACATATGAGGCACTACCCAGAGGAAAGTGGTGTTATGTACAGTATACATAATTTCAAAGAAAAATATGATATTGGAGATTAAAAGACTCAATCGTTCGCTCCAATCCTGTATATATATAAGATTGTAATTCCACAGAAAAACATACATGACACACCTTACACACGCACGCACACACACACCCACACACATACCCACACACATACACATAAACACACACACAAGGTCTATATTGCAAAATCATCTTTCCTTCGTACATACATTTTAATCTTTCTCCACTATGTGCTCCCTCACAACTCGCTGCTGCTCCTTCTGTAAGAGTCCTGTACAATATTATGTCCTCCCACAGGCGGTGTGGCGAGGCAAGTCGAGATGGAGGAGACAGGGAAGCATACCTTCCGCCTGACAGACGGAAGCCAAGCCCGCCACAGTCACTCCAAGACCAAGGTCAGTTCATTGTTTGTCTTGTCCTGGCTATAGAGGCTTGTTAATACCGTGCAGGACAAATACTTCTTTGATATTTGAAATGAAGACTACATTTCCTGAAGGAATAACTAGTGTAGAAGATTTTGATTGGATGAACATTACAGAACTGGCTGATATGTCAGGAGAGTATTTAATCCAGAAGTTGAGATGCGGGGTTTAAGTTTATTTCCACAAAGACAGTTTAGATAAATGAGATGGATGAGTTTGCGCTTTATGCAAGAAGATGCATTGCATTGGCAGTGTTATGTTAATAATGATTATAAAACAGATGATAGCATAAAGTCTATGGGGTGGAGGTTACGGAGGGAACTGAGAAAATGGTTTTCAGTAAAATGGTGGATAGGCACTCCAACACTTATGTAAAGAGGATTCCAGTTCCTATATGGCAAGAAATAACATGGTGTGTAAATATACTCGATTTATGCGTGTAGATTTGTAATCTTATGGAACTAGACTGGGAGTTAATTGGTAGGAACAATGAAGCAGAAGATTGTTAAATCTAGTTCAAGATACTTTCTAAAGGGCAAGCAATTGAAGCAGCCTACTAAGGGAGATATATTCTATATTTTTTACTGACAAACGGAAAGATTTAGTTTTACAGAGGTGGAAGTGGGGACAGTTAGAATAATAGCGATCATTGGGAATTATTTTTTGCTTAAAATGGGAAGTAGGAACTAGAAATGTTTAATAAGCATAGAGTACCTGACCTTCAAAGGCTGATATGCAGGATTAAGAAGACACCTGGAGGGGATTAACTGGGGGTGTTGGAAGGAGGGTAGGTGGGGTTCGGAGTCCGGGCGCAGAGAGGTGTCAGTGATGTCATTGCTGATGAGGATTATAGTCTTTGTCAGAAATTAATTACAGTCCAGAAAAAGCATATTCCTTATAGGGCGATAAGATCAAGGAAAAATTACCCCAAATGGATGACTGAGACTTTTTAAACATAATATATGAGAAAAAAGGGACATTTATATGAAGGTTAAGGCAGCAGTGAACAGAGATCCCCCCCCCATAGAACGTTGATGGCTAGACAGTAAAAAGTTAACAAGAACAGAAGAGGACATGTACCCATATACTCTACTTGAGGTAACGATATATTGGAAATCTTCAAGCCTCTTATTAGTAGGGTAGTGATGTCGATTTTTCGATGTGGAGCATTATTTTTTGATGATACAGCTAATTTAAGTGCAGGAAATGTGTGCGCCCTAAACGACCGCGCCCATGTTATGACGTCACCGACTCGTCGCAGAGTATCTAAACAAGAATGTCAACAGATGTCTATACATGAGTACTGTTCAGTGCCATTTTTAAGGACACATCTGTGTTATAGGGGATTGGCCGCTACAAATGTGAGGTGAAAGGTGAGATGTAGTCCCCATCTTTTAAGACAAGGGTGACTAATGATGATTAAGTTCACAATATTCGTGACCCTTATCTAACGTCGTGGTAGTAATTACTGGAATATATTATGCAAAACAAAACATTAGAGAGCATTGACAAAATCATAGTAGGTAGTAAATGTTCACAAACATTATGATTCACCACAGGGTAATTACATGTCCTCACCAATTTTTTGAGTTTTTACCTTTGCTTGTTGAGCACTCCATTGGGTCTCACGGCCTACTTTTGTAGCTTCTTAATTTACATTAGTTCTTATTTGCTTACCCTTCTGTTTAGAGATTGTAAGCGGAGTATAAACTTTTCTGTGTATGTGTGTCATAGGTCAAAACGATACATTGTACGAACTTTCATATCAGTTTCATTTATGTTTCTTGATAGATGGCGTAACACAATATTCCATGTATTGAGTACCTGGCATCTGTATTATGTATGCTACCACACTTATATAATGTGTGTGTTTGTGTATTTACTTTTGGCCGACACTTCCACAGCTAGGTAATTCAGTCTTCTGTGTTGACACAATCTGTTCTGGTCTGTATGATACAAAATAGTGTCAATCACCTTGTGAGGGTGTGTATGTGTAGAATATGTATACCACGGTGATACAAGACTTAGTAAGGATATGATTGGAAGCTGACGGGTTTTCCCCCTTATCTATCAAATTAGTTTGCCTTTCCAAGTAGATACTGTTAATATAACAACATATGGAAGCATACATGTTAAAAAAAAAGACATAGGATAATGAATCATAAAATTTATTTAACTGAAGGGGGAGGGGAGATAAACGGGAGTAAGTAACAAAAAAAATATATATTCATCCCCTTGAAAAAAAAAGGTTAAAACGGCGAAAACCACCCTTTACTAGGTCTAGGGGCCGATTCTCAGCCCTTTGGTAAGCTCCTAACCAAAACCCCTTCCCAACCTGGGAAACAGTTCTTATTAAAACAAAGTGATCCGTTTTCTCGGGTCGCGTTTTTATGAATTGGGAAAACTCCCCAACATGGTAAGGATACCCAACGAAACAAAGAGGGAGATTCGGTACTGTTGGTATGCCTGAGTGGGGGAAAAATGAAAACTTTCCCAATCCAAATCGTAAAAAATTTATATTTCCCACACATATAAATAATAACAAACGGTTTTTTAAATTTTCTACTTTAATTTATAAAATTTTTTTTTTTTATATTCAATTATATTAAAATTTTATTTTTTAAATTAGAAAAATTAATTTTTTTATTTTAAATTTTTATTTTTTTTTATAATAAAAACTTCACCTAAAAACCCTTTTTGTATATCTTAGCATATGTACCTTGTATGAAATGGGGGAAACATTGAAATTTTAATATAGAAGCATAAAGGGTACAGCAGGGCATGCCTATGGGAAAGTTTTTGGCATAGACCATGCCGATTTGCCCTCTGACACAATAGGCGGCCATTTCCAAAAGAGGGCCCCCATCAGTGTTAACCCCCTCTAAATGTTAGTTAAATCTATTGTAGTGATAGTAGAATGATTTATTGGATTATGTACTTATCAATATTTTATATAAGTTAGTATGGTAGATAATTCCAAATATGTTTTTTTTAGGAAATCAGTCAGGCAAAGTCCACCGCAGAAAACAAAGTGCAGTGCACTGCAGAGCAGCTTTCCGACAATTGCAGTGTCCGCGCAGCCCTTCTTGCAACCACAACGTTGGGGTTCTCACAAGTTTTTGGGGTTTGGGTTAGGTTGTCCAGCATATTCGTACCCAAAACTGGACCTTTTTCCCCCCCCATTCATTGGAGATGGAAGCTCGGAGTACGATACATCTGTCCCAGCAGTGACCAGTGGTAGGCAGCCCTCTTGATGGCGGAGAGGGGCCTGTGTGGGGGGATATATTATTGCTCTGCCTTTTTGGGTGAAAAGTTTTCCCTTTGCCTTTTGACACACCCCTGATACGGGTACGACTTAAACCGACCAAAAATCGTTCCAGTGGCCCGCCATTTTTCTATGACTGAGGGTTGGGCTAGCAGAAAAAGCCATAATGCTGGGTGAATCTCCATATGTTTCCATGTGGCCCAGCAGCCTCTTGCCCTGCCCCCAAAAAGGACCCCGTGTCGCACCCAGTGAAGGCGGAACTTTGGCAATGAAACACACGATCGGGGCCCAAGTGCTTGGCTATCTCATGAGGGGCGAGAACTGAAGCACCAGAAAGGCAAGAAATCCAAACCGGGCAATCCAAGTTCAGAGATGCGAGGCGCTGGGTTTTGATTTGGCCAAAACTAAAAACGTCTGTTTTCATATGTGCGCATTGACACTTTTTTATGCCCTTGCCGAACAGCATTTCTAGGTGGAGATAATGCGAGTGTGGCTTTTTAGGGTGCATGGGCTAGCCCAAAAAACATCTTGGCGATTATGAAAGTACATCAGTAGGTGTTGGTGAACCGTTTGTCAGTGTCCATGTGCAAATTATTTGCCAAGAAGGAGAAAAAACTCGTCTTTTTGCACTGATGCGTAGGAACTCCTCCCATTCTAGGAACTGCACTTGAGGGCCCGGACGCGTCTCCAAACCCCTTTCCCTCTTGTTTTACGGGTGCCCCCTTAAACTTTGAGGGAGATACATCCCCAGATAATGTCTAATTGAACATGCTGACGTTTTGGGGTGTGTACGGCATAAACATATTTTTTGGCATAATCCTGGAACTCTTTGCAGTCCAGGGCGCAGCATGTTGACGAGGCAGCCCCATCAAGGATGGGGGACCTACTGTGGATGGAGACATTCTCTTTCACAGTAGTAAATTTCCCAAGCAGGGGAACAAGTCATTTCCCTTTCGATTTCATGACACCCATCTGTGACAGTTGGGGGCATGGTTTTAGGGTACCCCCCGTAAAAACAAAATTCTTTTTCTCAACTTTGGCATGCCAATTCTATTAAAATGGAATTCTAAGACGATTTACCGATTCTTTTTTGCATTTGAGCAATTCTTACTATGAAAAGACTTTTTATTGCCCCCCTTATGAAAAATGCTTAAATAGTACGCAGTGCCCCGGTTGTTCTTTTTATTGCACATGCACCAAATGATTTCCAAAGGGACTAGCGGGGTAAGTCTTTGATCATTTGGGTTTACAGCCAAAAATCCAGTGTTCGCGCCTTACGTTGCCCTTAGAACGTGCCCATCAGTTTTTAGACCTGAAGCAGGGCATGGTCCCCGATGGTGGGCCCGAGCCCGGATGAACCCGTCTTGGTGCTGCCCCCCATGCCCCGCAGCCTCTGCATGCTTCGCGACTCCCCCCCCGGTTGCTCTGAGTGGGGATAGAGAACTGGGAAACCCCTCTTTTACGGCTTGACCAGGATCTCCGGATCTGATCCCGGAAGTGAACAGGTGAATGCCGGTGTGCACCTGGCCAGGTGCCAGCTGACAGGTCGAAGTGGTGGCTGACAAGTTCAGCTTGGGTGTGATGCGAATTTACATGGTGCCCCCATACTCCCCCAGCCTCAGTTTCAAAATTGGGCACGGCGAACTGCGGTCGCCCTCACTCTGATCGCCATCAGGAGAGGAGGAAACATTCGAGTTTTGCAAAACCTTTGCTCCTGTCCGCACGTAAAAGGTCACAGCTTTTTGGACCTCTTGGGCTGCGCCCTCACATCTGAGTGCGTGAGGATGTGTTTGGGGGCCCCCGCCCTTAGTCTGTGGTGAACCTTGAGTCGTAGTTGATTTTTGAAGTACCCCTGCAGGCAGTACTTGACAAAGTTTTCCAGGGGTTCCGTTTTTTTGCCAGAGTCAGTTTTTGGCCAATTGTACACGAGCGACTGGGGTGTGGTGAGCCATTGGAGTGGGAACACCTTGCCACATTTGATCCTGCAGCTCGGACGGGAGAACGCCCCGTTACGCCCCGGACCCGCGGTAGGAGACCCGTGGTTCAGTGGACATTTTACCAGGAATACTCCGGACCCCGTGAGATTTCACCGCCTGGCAAATCCCCTTTAACCTTTCATTTACTGCATTCATTCACGCTGGACAGCAGACCACACTGGACCCGTGAAGCCCGGTCAGATGAGGGGGCCCGTCGATGCGGTGATAAGGTGGCGCAGGGGCAAACCCTTGGTGCAAAAACGATATACCCAGAAGAGCTTGCGTCCCCGATCTTCTAAAGGACGTGGGGGGGGGAAAAAACCCCCTTTACCCCGTTTTGGCCTAGTTGAGTACCTTGCAGTACGATCAGGAGGGTGGGTGAGGGGCCACAGCAGAAACATAGAGGCCTGAGCCACATTGAAAGCAGGCTTCCAGGTGGGGACCGGATCCTGGTACAAAGTGCCAAAGGTACCTTTAGATGGCCCCCTCTTCAGAAAATGCTCCCCCCTGTCAACCTTTGGGGCAGTTTTCTATTTGGGCGGGCACAATCGCCCTGGTCTGTCCCCCTCCCATCGAACCCAACCCAAAAATTTTTTGGTACCTGGTGCTTTCCCCCGGTCAAGGTCCCCGGGCCCTTTCCATGGCATCCGCCGGGCCCCCCTCAGTTTTTAGGATCCAAAACCAGGTACGACATTCGGAGAGAGGGTACGCAGCGATAAGGTCCTGGGGAAAAGAATCCCCAAGGCAGCAGCAGCAGTGGGCGGAACGTCGAACCGGATGCTTTCGCGCCAGGTCCGGACGGCATTGGGTTTTTTTGCAGTGGGCCCGTCCAAGTACTGCATTTCAAGGGGGGGCCCGGCCCCAGCCCTCCGAGCAGTCGGTCTACCAGTATGGGGAGCCTCCTGTTTTTCTGCTTCTTTCCCCTTTAGGCAGGGGGAAGACTCCCCGTCCCCTCCCTCGAACCTGGTGATCTTCAGCCTGGGCCCGGGAAAACTGCTCCTGCAGCCAAGAGTCTGACCTTTTATCTTTTGTTTGCTTCTTTAGCTTTGCCTCCCTTTTCCCAACTGCTTCTCTTTTCGCTTTCAATTGTTATGCTCTCACTTTTTCCATTGTAAAACAAGCACTTCCCCCCCCACTTTGACCCTAGGTAGACAGCACTTTAGGTCAAAGTAGGGACTTTGCGGCCCGGGGGGCAGTCAATGCAGTGTGCTCTCCCCGTGGCACAGCTGGGGGTTGGAGCAGGGGGTTCCCGGTCCTTGCAGAGGAAGACGTGTTGAGGGGAGGCCGTTAGGGCAAACCCCTGTCCATTTCTTCCCCGAAATTTCCCTTTTCTGCTTTAGTTCCCGTTCTCACCACTTCACAACCTTTTCCCAAAAATTATCATCCCTTTGGACGGACCGGTCAATAAAAAACCCCTGGAGTGCAAAGGGCGTTTGTTTTTTTCTTTCCCCTGGGCAAGCACCCCTGGGGGTCGATCCTTCGCAAGTTCTCACGGGTACCCCGCTTGTCAACACCCCCCGGATTCCCCTGAGTTCTTTGGGGAAGGATTTCCCCCTTTTCACGCCGCGATACGTAGGGACCTCACTTCAGCAAACCTTGTCCACCGCCAACAAAGGCCGGCCAACTTGGATCCCGAGTTGTTTTAGTGCGGGCTTCGACCCCCGGTTTACAAGAAGAAGCCCCCCTGAAAAAAAACGACAAGAATGATGATAGGTGCAAAGAAGCCGTTACTTTTGCGGGGCTAAGAAGTTTTGAAAATAAATATAAAACATTTTGCATAGAAGAAGTGCCAAACCAAAAAGTTTAAGCGGACAAACCACCCCTTAAAATTAAATTTTACATAAGAAAAAATCCGCCCAAATTTGAAAAATCTATATTTTTACTTTTCATGGACCTACGGGTACCCTAGTGGCCAGGCCTGAATTTTGTGCTGGAAGAACTCATAAGATCCCCTATTTTCGTATTTGGGAGGCAATGTACAACTAGAAAAAAAGTGGCAGTATTCTTCAGAGATGAAATTTTAGCTGTTTTTCGACTTTCTCTGATTGGAGGCCCCTGAAAAGATGGGTTTGTTTCCCGGGGAAGGATCTGAGATGGGCATTGTTTTGGGGACAAGTCCTTTTTTAACATAAAAATTTATACTTTTTTGACTCCCAAGGTCTTGATTGGCGAACCGGTTGCTTGACAAGCTTTGACAATGCGGATCCACATTTTCTTTTTGGGAATGGGGCCAAAATCTCTATTTGCCCATGAGCTGCCAAATGGAAATAGCCAAAAATTTTGTCTTGAGTTGGTGGAGTGGGTGCGTCCCACTACCCCAAATCCCAAATAAAATTAAGTCTAAGCTGTACGGTTCACCCGGTCTTGAGTTTTAAGCGGTGCAATACAGCATCGTTTCGGGCATCTTAATATAGGATACCAGTTCAGAAATGCAAAGCCATGGGTTCAGGTGCCACATCAGACTTTCAGCTGTTTGTTTCTCTTGTATTGTATAATGAGACCCGGACTGTACATGGTATTGGACATTTTTGTGAAAAGGGTTTTCACTAATTGGCAAATTGCTCCCAATTAACACTTGTTAATTGAAAAAATACAAATTTTAAAAACCCCAAAGGATCGTGAAAGTTTGAAAAAAATTTCCAAAAAAAACGTGCCCCCCTTGGCCAAAAAAAAAATTTTATAAATAAATTGCATTTTGGCATATTTTGTCTTAAAAAAGCAATTTTTAAAAAGTTGTGCCCTAAAATTTGGTAAGAAAATAGCAAAAACATATTTTATTTTTTTTCATTAAAACATAAGTTGGTAAATTTAACTTTTTTTTTTTTTTTTTTTTTTTTTTTTTTTTTTTTTTTTTTTTTTTTTTTTTTTTTTTTTTTTTTTTGGTTTGCGCAAAATAAAACTAGCACCATTAGAACAAGCACCTATTGTAGGCCAAGAAAAAGTAGTTGGTGTCTCTGAAAACGAACGTGAAACTCTCCTCCATAATTACCAAACAAACAAACAGAACGAACGAACAACGAAATGAAAAACAGTGCATTGACATCGATTACAGATAGCCTAATAAAATTGTTGCTACTCGATAAAAACTTATCAAATTCGACATATAGACGGACAAATAACTAAAGAAACTTATTTTATTAGTTTCAAGATTGATTTCACTCGCCTTCAGCAAAATTGACGAGCGTTTTGGCGACCTGTCACGAAACACATCTCCATTTTCGCGGAATGTACGTGATTTCAGAAATGTTCCCAGAATTTTCGAGAATTGTTTCTGCAACGAGTCGAGGGGTCAATGTGTGTACTACGTCATCAAATCATGTGTAAGCTCGTGCAATCACAGGAAAACACACAAAAAACTGATTTCTTAGGGGGTTCACAACACAACTTTTGCGCTAAATTTTGCCAATTTCGATGAAAAGAAAACGGGGCCGAGCTGAAATGTTGACAAAGTTGTCAAGCGTGAAATCGGAGAATATGCACATACCTACATTGTCGGACACGGGCATCAACCCCGAATGTTGATGCTTTGCACAATGACCCTCCAGCTGGGACAGGTTTGCCCCAGAAGAAGCATGTTCCAATGGAAATACTTGTCTTTCCCAAACTTTGACGGGTGAACTTCTTATAGTTATCTGCATCATCTTCTATGGGTCTCTTCTTATTCTCTGCACGCTGTAGTTTTGTTTTGTTATACCGAAGTCGACATGGGTCGTGCCACTTGGCTTTGTAATGCTGTAGTGATGCCTCAATGCCCTCACCGTCATCAAGGCGTGATAGATTTAGAGTACGTGGCAAACAACCAATCCTACTGAAAGCCACAAGAAGGTCAGCAATTGTCTTATAACCAGCTCCGTGTGTGCCACGTCTGGACTCAGCTGGACAGTGAAGCACCTCCGATGTTTCTTCCTGGCACAGAATACACTTGCTCCAGTCTGTTGTTAGACAATGTGTTGATGTACCAGGCTGTACAGGGTCCACCACCTTGTAGATTTTCTCCATCGTTACACTGTTACACACCTGAAAGCCAAAACAACAATATGTTACACCAATTTTTCTTATAACGCCCCTACTAAAATTACACAGATAGTGCTTTATGTATGATAATTGAATAAGGATATAGGGCATTATCAACCATAGTTGACTTAAGCATCTATCTGCTCACAATCTTCTATCTGATCGTCAGTACGGTTTCCGTAAAGGGCGATCTACTGGCGATCTTCTAGCTTTCCTAACTGAATCTTGGTCATCCTCCTTTAGGGGTTTCGGTGAAACTTTTGCTGTTGCCCTTGACATATCAAAAGCTTTTGATAGAGTCTGGCACAAATCTTTAATTTCCAAACTACCCTCATTCGGTTTCTATCCTTCTCTCTGTACCTTCATTTTAAGTTTCCTTTTAAACCGTTCTATTGCAGCTACTGTAGACGGACATTGTTTTTCTCCAAAATCTATCAATAGTGGTGTTCCCCAGGGTTATGTCCTATCACCCACTCTCTTTCTATTATTTATTAATGATCTTCTAAGTCTAACTCAAAGCCCTATCCACTCCTACGCTGATGATTCTACTCTGCATTTTTCAACGTCGTTTATTAGACGTCCAACTCAACAGGAACTAAGTGATTCACGGAGAGATGCCACCGAGCGCCTAACTTCTGATCTTTCTATAATTTCTGATTGGGGCAAAGCAAACCTTGTTTTGTTCAATGCCTCAAAAACCCAATTTCTTCACCTATCTACTCGACAAAACCTACCAGATAACTATCCCCTCTTCTTCAATGACACTCAACTGTCTCCTTCTTCTACAATGAACATTCTAGGACTATCCTTTACTAAAAATCTGAACTGGAAATCTCACATCTCATCTCTTGCTAAAACAGCTTTTAAGAAGTTCGGTGTGCTGTGGCGTCTGCGTCCTTTTTTTTCTCCCTCCCAATTGCTTGCTTTCTACAGGGGCCTTATCCGCCCATGTATGGAGTATGTCTCACATGTTTGGGGAGGATCCACTCATACAGCTCTCCTAAACAGGGTTGAGTCAAAAGCTTTTCGTCTCATCAACTCCTCTCCTCTGACTGACTGTCTTCAATCCTTAAATCACCGCCGCACTGTTGCTTCTCTTGCTCTCTTCTACCGTTATTTTCATGCTCACTGCTCTTCTGAACTTGCTAACTGCATGCCTCCCCCACTCCCGCGGCCTCGCTGCACAAGACTTTCTACTCATTCTCATCCCTATTCTGTCCATCTTCCTAATGCAAGAGTTAATCAGTATCTTTACTCTTTCATCCCTTTCACTGATAAACTCTGGAACTCTCTTCCTGTTTCTATTTTTCCACTTTCCTATGACTTGAATCTTTTCAAAAGAAGAGTAACAAGACACCTCCCGAACTAAACTGGCCTACCCTTCTGTTTTTATTTTATTCTCTTACTGTCTTCTTTATAGGGACTGGCAACTAAGTGGGCTTTGTGTTACCCATTTTTGTTGTGCCCTTGGCCAGTTCCTTGTGATGTAAAAAAAAGAAAAAAAAAAAATATAAACTATTGATACGATGTACATAATACCAATAAATCAGTTCTCCTATCACTACAATGGAGCTTAGCTAACATTTCAGAGGGACTATAACAGCGGATGGCGGCCATCTTGGAAAATGGCCACCAATTGCGTCACAGGGCAAATCGCCAATAGCCCTATAGCCAAATATCTTCCCATAGGCAATTAGGCATGCCCTAACTGTGTACCAAGGTTCATGCTTCTATCATCAAAGTCACAATTCAGCCAAATAATTCACATATCTGCTGTACTACTACAATATTACTGAAGTATGGAAGAATATAGGGTGACAGATAAAATAACTAATTAAGGCAGATGGCCGTGACAAATATTGTTGTCTGCTTGACAGCTGGTGACGTGAATTCACCGCGGTCATCCAAGTTCTTCTAAGCTTTTCCCCTTTTTTTATTAAAACCCTCTATCGTGTTGATGCATTGTCTGAATTTTTTTTTCATCTTATTCAGAAGAAAATATATCCATATGGAATAAATAATTTGTGATATTTGATAAATAATTGCATTAGTAAGCTTCGTTGGGGAGGCACTAGGCTGCCCAACTCGGCGTTACCAAAGGTTCCAATCTATGGTATCGATACAAACCAACGGCGGCGCAAAAGACGACTGAGAAATCGGATTTGTTGTTGGTGATGGAAATGGCCGCTCATTCGTAAGGATCCCAACGAAAGGAGACGATTGAGAAATCGGCCCTAGATGACGCTCCGATTGTGCCTGACTAATTAACCCCTGGCGCTTCGTAAAGTTTATCGTACAGGAAGTACATCAGCAAGGGTGACTAATGTTGTATAAAGGACACGAAAAACAGCATTAACATTAGGGACCATTATGAGACTGAAACATACCAAAACTTTACCTTATAAGTTATCTTGGGAATAAATGTATCAATATGTGTCTTAATTATATTTTGTAGTATAACACACTATATTTTTTGTAATATAGGGATGGTAGTGGAGGGTAGAATTTATGATCAGCTAATTTTTTTTGTCGTTCCATTGTCTTTCCTCTTGACTATGCTCCTTATGACGTTAAACAATGAAAAATTACTATTACCCTTGGATACTTAGAGAGCTGTAAACATACCAACAGTCAATCTATAACATTATTACAACACTCATTTCCCGACCCTAGAGCAATGATTTATAGGGGATTTATATCCTCGGGAGAAATATATTACGCCCTGCAGATGTGTGTGTGTGTGTGTATGTGTGTATGTGTGTGTGTGTGTGTGTGTGTGTGTGCGTATGCCATATGTGTGTGCGTGTCCCCCAGACTGTAAACACAGCAGTGCAAGGAGCTCCGTGTTATTAAGCTGTTATAGGGGCCTGAGACTTCCTAAGAACCTCCAGTAACCGCTAAAAACTCAGTAAACTGCCTGTGCTCCGTTAAACAAGGAAGTGGATATCAGGGGTAGTTGGACTTAGCCGCTGTAGTCTTGGAAAACTCAAGTAGTCAGACTACAACCCCACTTCGACCCTGTCCCGGACTTTGGCGCATGCGCATTGACCATGGTGTGACGTCATCATTGTGTGACGTCATATTCACTGCTATTTACCGTGCGGGCTGCCCCTCTCCCCACCTCACTCTACTGCAAATATTAAAGTCACCGACATGGCAAAACGACTAGTGGAGTTGAAGAAGATGCAGCGCACTCAGTTGGTAAGAATTAATGAAGAAGAGCTGATAGACAATATCTTAGCCGCTCAGGTGGAGGATAAAACACCGATGCTGAAGTCCCTTGAGGAGAAGCTGAATGCAGTAATGACAGAAGTGACAGAGTTGAAGAAGGTCATAACATCGCCTGAAAGTTTCGTCGGCAAGAACTTCGCTGAGCAGCACGAGCGAGTGGACAAACAAGCTGAAATTATCGCCAAGCAACAGCGGTTCTTGGAGATGCTGGACCGGAAGGCTTGAGAGATGAACGTGGTGGTGCTGGGGCTGCCGGAAGAGGGTGAGGCGCTGGACGACGCCGCCACTGACGCCGACAAACTGGACCGAGTTTGGGGCAAGATGGGCGTGGGCGGCGTGCACTGTCAGCTCCGCATGTTCGGCGCGGCGGCTGACGGACGCCGCCACAACCGCCCCCTGCTGCTGAACATACGCGATCATGAGACGCGGTCGCGGGTCCTCGCCAGTGCCAAATACCTCAAGACATCCGGAGAGAAATATCCCAAGATCTATGTTAAGAAGGACGTACACCCGGGTGTCAGGAAGGAGTGACAGCGACTACGCGAGGCCGAGGCCAGGGAGAAGGAGAGGCCGGAGAACGTGGGCTGTGACATTAGGCTGGATACTCGGCAGCGCAAGCTTTACCGTGACGGTGACGTCATTGATAGCTGGAACCCAACGTTTTTCTAAATAGGCCACAGTGTGTTAGAGACATAAGAATAATATCATGGGATATTAACCGTGTATGTACAAGGCTAGAAAAGTCAAATGTTTATAGTATGTTACAAGGAATCCTGGTTCATGGATTAATTGATGACGCTACACGTGGCTCTCAAATACCCTTCTTGCATCACCTTCCTCCTCATCATTACCACCTTCATCATCATCATCATTGTTCATCTCTCTCTCTCTCTCTCTCTCTCTTCTCTCTCCTCTCTCTCTCTCTCTCTCTCTCTCTCTTCTCTCTCTCTCTCTCTCTCTCTCTTCTCTCTCTCTCTCTCTCTCTCTCTCTCTCTCTCTCTCTCTCCTCTCTCTCTCTCTCTCTCTCTCTCTCTCTCTCTCTCTCTCTCTCTCTCTCTCTCTCTCTCTTTTTCAACAACTTTTCTTCGCACTACCAATAAACATAACAAAGTAGAGTGGTCAAAGATCTCAGTAACCTGGTGGCAAGATGAAGCATTTCCCCCCTTGCTACTTCTGTCACGTGTTCCTTCTCTTCCTCTAGCCATCCTTAGCCTCCTTTAACACAGCTAAATGAATCCCTCCTCCTCCTCCTCCTCCTCCTCCTCCTCCTCCTCCTCCTCCTCCTCTCCTCCTCCTCCTCCTCCTCCTCCTCCTCCTCCTCCTCCTCCTCCTCGCTTCCTCCTCCTAATTACTTGTACCAAGTTACCCATAAAGCTCTGCATAGGAACGCCGGAGTGTTTCTATATCTTGACTACGGGTGCCGGGTGATCTAGGTATGCAGCTATGACTNTTTTGGAGAAATTTATTTGGCAGGAGGGCATTGGAGGCATTTTTTAAGACCCATTTTTGTAGTTTGTTTTTGTAGACTTTTGTGGGGTGTGTGGTGTGTGTGGGGAGAGAGAGGGGGAGAGAGGGGAGCGGAGAGGAGAGGAGAGAGGAGAGAGAGAAACTCTTCAATACGACAATAAATTAAATTAAATGGGAATATCGTTTACATGAGGCATTTCTCTCTCTCTATCTCTTCTCTTCTCTCTTCTCTCTCTCTCTCTCTCTCTCTCTCAAAGGATTCCCAACAGCAAAGTCAACACCATCATCAAGGTGGACAACCCACACATCAAGTCATCACACCAAGTCACCATCACACCATACACCAAGGCACCAAGTAGATTTACACACGGGAAACTTGGCCCTTGCTGTGGGAATCTTTGAGAGGAGAGAGAGAGAGAGAAGAGGAGAGGAAGGAAGGGGGGGAGAGAGGGAAGGAGAGAGAGAAGAAGAGGAGAGAGAGGAGATAGAGAGAGGAGAGAGAGGGGAGAGAGAGAGAGAGAGAGAGAGAAATGCCTCATGTAAACGAATTCTATTTAATTTAAATTTTTATTGTGGTATTGAAAGAAGTGCTCTCTCTCTCTCTCTTTTCTCCTCTCCCCTCACACACACCACACACACACACACACACACACACACCCCACACACACCACCCCACACACACAATGTAGCTATGTGGCAAAAAATATCAAAGTTTAAATGCTTTTGCAAGAGGTATCAGTGGAAAGGTTGAAACAAACGTCCAATGACACCAAGATGACCCTCCTAGGACCTAAAATAAGAAAGTTACATCAAATAGAAGTTCACCTTTTGGGAATATTTTTGTCTTATAAAAGCAATAGGATGAAATTGTGACCGATAAAAATTTGGCATAATGAACAGTCAGCCAAGAACACTCAGGTTAGGTTGGGTTTCTAAAAAACATAAAAGGGTTTTAGGTTAGGTTTCATTTTTTTTTTTTTTTTTTTTTTTTTTTTTTTTTTTTTTTTTTTTTTTTTTTTTTTCCCGCAAAATAAAACTAGCACCATTAGAACAAGACCTTTTGTAGGCCAAGAAAAAGTAGTTGGTGTCTCTAAAAAACGAACGTGAAACTCCCTCCAAAATTACCAAACAAAAAAAACAGAACGAACGAACAACGAAATGAAAAACAGTGCATGACACGATGACAGATAGCCTAATAAAATTGTTGCTACTCGATAAAAACTTATAAAATTTCGACATATAGACGGACAAATAACTAAAGAAACTTATTTATTAGTTTCAAGATTGATTTCCACTCGCCTTCAGCAAATTTGACGAGCGTTTTGGCGACCTGTCACAAAAACACATCTCCATTTTCGCGGAATGTACGTGATTCAGAAATGTTCCGAGAATTTTCGAGAATTGTTTCGCAAACGAGTTGAGGGGTCATGTGTGTACTACGTCATCAAATCATTTTGTAAGCTCATGCAATCACAGGAAAACACACAAAAAACTGATTTCTTGGGGGGTTTCACAACACAACTTTTGCGCTAATTTTGCCAATTTCGATGAAAAGAAAACGGGGCTGAGCTGAAATGTTGACAAAGTTGTCAAGCGTGAAATCGGAGAATATGCACATACCTACACAATGGTGTCTCGTTACGCAGGATGGTCTTTGACAACAAAACTTTCCTCTCCTTATGATCCTTCAGGGAGAGAGAAGAGAGAGAGAGAGAGAGAGAGGGGAGAGAGAGAGAGAGAGAGAGAGAGGGGAGAGAGAGGAGAGAGAGAGAGGGGAGAGAGAAGAGAAAATAGAGAGAGAGAGAGAGAGGGGAGAGAGAGAGAGAGAGGGGAGATAAGGAAGTCAAGAGATCAGATCCCCTTTCCAAATATCATTAATAAAAGAAAGATCATTATCACAACGTTATGTCCCCTTTTTGTTTTCCATACCTGTCTCTGTCTCTCTCTCTCTCTCTCTCTCTCTCTCTCCTCCCCTCTCTCTCTCTCTCTCTCTCCCTCAAAGAAAAAATAACAGCCCGGTAACCAGATATTTTTGACACTTGTGAAATGTTGTTTTGCTATTGTTTCCTCTTCTTTTATTGTCAAAACATTAGAGAGAGAGAGAGAGGAGAGAGAGAGAGGAGAGAGAGAGAGAGAGGAGAGGAAGAGAAGAGAGAGAGAGAGAGAGGGGAGAGAGGAGAGAGACGGAGAGAGAGAGAAAAGGGAGAGAGAGAGAGAGGTTATGGAAAACAAAGGTGACATAACTTTGTGATAATGATCTTTCTTGGATTAATGATATTTGGAAGGGGATCTGATCTTTTGACTTCCTCCCCCCTCTCTCTCTCTCTCTCTCTCTCTCTCTCTCTCTCTCTCTCAAGAAAACAATAACAGGCCGCGTAACCAGATATTTTTGACACATGTGAAATGTTGTTTTGCTATTGTTTCCTCTTCTGTTATTGTCAAAACATTAGAGAGAGAGAGAGAGAGAGAGAGAGAGAGAGAGAGAGAGAGAGAGAGAGAGAGAGAGAGAGAGAGAGAGAGAGAGAGAGAGAGCGTTTGTATTGCCAGGTTTCCGAACAGGTGGTGACGTTTGATTGATCTCAGTTAGTAATACGGGAGCACCATCTGTTACCGTCCCGACCAGCTGGCAGGTGGTGGTGGTGGTGGTGGTGGATGTGGTGGTGGTGGTGGAGGTGGTGGTGGTGGTGGTGGTGAAAAGGTGAATGAAGAATTGGTGGCGATGGCGAGACCCACTCACACACACTACCCGAAAAGTCCCGGGTTCGATCCCCGGGTGGAGCTGAGAGAGAAACGCGTTTTTTTTTTTTTCGTTTTTCTTTACTTTCCAAATGTTTTTCTAATGTTTGTATCTGTATTCTTTTCAACTTTATCTTTTCCATCTTTATTTCATGTATTTTTATCCTACGTGTGTTAATGTGCTATGCTATTATGTTCTGTGTTATTATATGTTATGGTATTATGCTATGTGGTATTATATGTGATGTTATTATTGCGTTACTCTCAGCATCGTTTTCATACCGTAAGTTCTTGTAAGTGACGATTCCCAGAACATTATGAATATATCTTTCATTTCTGCACTTCCCTGTTAGCCCCTTGAGACCCAGAACGTAATTTCCATTGTAATTTGGGTACCATTAGACGATTTTTAATGAATATAAGCAATATTTTATAGATATGACATGTTTAGTATCCTTGTCCACTAAATAATTGAGTATATTCAGTTAGTTTTCGTTATTTTATGGCTGACAACAGACAATTTTTTATAGCCAAGGAAAGATCTGGGCGTGAAGGGGTTAAGCACGTATTAACTTTTTACCAAGTGGCTTTTTCGTCACCCCATCTTATAGCCACATAGACACCAAAGCAACTCATGCATAACTTATCGTAATGGTAATGATGATAACAATGATGATAAGCATGACAATAATAATGATAATAATAGGTCTTGATAGGAAATGTGAAAAAAACTGAAAAAAATTGGAAAAATACCTCAAAAGCAACTTAATGAAGAGAAAACAATGCATGTAAAATCAAGACAACATAATGGTAATAATAATAATGATAATAGTGATGATAATAATAATAGGTCTTGATAGAAAATAAGAACAAAATGGAAAACTGACTCAAAAACAAGTTGGGATAGAGAGACAACGAATATACATGGATGACAATGATGATAATAATGATAATAATGATAATAATAATGATAATAATAATAGTGGGATGAATCTTGGCTTTTTTTTTACAAGTTAAGATATAAAACTAAGTAAAAAATGGACAATTCTTGGAGTTTAGGGATGAATCTTGGCTTTTTTTGTGTAGGATAAGTCAGAAAATATCATAAAATCACATGTATCTTGGAGTTTAGGGATGAATCTTAACTTTTTTTGTGTAGGATAAGTCAGAAAATATCATAAAATCACATGTATCTTGGAGTTTAGGGATGAATCTTGGCTTTTTTTGTGTAGGATAACTTCAAAACATCAGAAAATGACGTGTTTCTTGGAGATTAGGGAAGAATTTTAGGTTTTTTCGCTTAGGTTAGATGTTCATGGTCAAAAATTATGTACTATTTTTAGAAAGGGTTGCACGAAAAGCTCAAAATAGAAAAATGAAAAAAAAATACGGGAAAATAAAAAGCTCAAAATAGAAAAATGAAAAATACACAGAAAAAAATGAAAAGCTCTAAATAGAAAAATGAAAAATACACAGAAAAAAATGAAAAGCTCACAATAGAAAAATGAAAAATACACAGAAAAAAATGAAAAGCTCTATATAGAAATATAAAAAAAAAATACAGAAAAATAAAAAGCTCACAATAGAAAAATGAAAAAAACAAAATTAAAAGCTCAGAATAAAAAAATTAAAAAAATACAGAAAAATAAAAAGCTCAAAATAGAAAAATGAGAAAAATACAGAAATATAAAATTTCCAAAATAAAAAAACGATAAAATAAAATAAATGAATAAAAAGCTCAAAATAGAAAAATGAAAAATACACAGAAAAAAAAATGAAAACCTCTAAATACGTTGGAAAACAAAAAACAATGCATATAAACTCAAGACAACATAATGATAATAATGATAATAATTGATGATAATAATAGTTCATGATAGGAAATGAGGTACTAATTGTAGGCAGGGTTGTCAATGTGACATGAAATAAACAATAAAAAGATAGAAGCGAGTGCGTATAAAAAATTTAGTATAACTGAAATAGAATTGTTAATTAAAATGTAAAAAAGTGTGAAGTGGACGGAGAGAAGTGACGATATTAGCTCTCTCTCTCTCTCTCTCTCTCTCTCTCTCTCTCTCTCTCTCTCTCTCTCTCTCTCTCTCTCTCTCTCTCTCTCTCTCTGTCTCTGTCTCTCTCTCTCTCTCTCTGTTTCTGTTTCTGTGTGTGTCTGTGTGTTGCTGTCTCTCTCTCTCTCTCTCTCTCTCTCTCTCTCTCTCTCTCTCTCTCTCTTCTCTCTCTCTCTCTCTCTCTCTCATCTTTTCTTCCCTTCCGCTCTTCTCACTTTCTTCCGTTCTATTTTTAGTTCATTTGTTCGCCTCGCAATTTTCCCTCCCTGTTCTCGCCTCCTTCTCAACTCTCATCTTTTCTTGCCAAAACCTCGTTAAAGTTATTCTGTACTCACGTTCTCTCGTCTTTTCTCTTCTTTCCTCTGCTTCTTCTTTCTTTCTCTTCTTCTTCTCGCTTTCTCTTCGTCTTTTCTCTTCTTTTCCTCTACCTCTTCTTTCTATTTTCTTTGCTTCTTATTCTTATTTCTCTCTGCTTCATCTTTCTCTCTTGGCAAATTTCGTCACCACCACCACCAACAACACCTACTACTACTACTACTACTACTACTACTACTACTACTACTACTACTACTACTACTACTGCTGCTACTACTACTACCACCACCAACAACACCTACTACTACTACTACTACTACTACTACTACTACTACTACAACTACTACCAGCGGGAGAAAGCTAATGTGAAAAGGAAAAATGAAAGGTTGGAAAAAGACAAATTGGCGTGGGTAAAAAGAGAACGTTTTGAGACGGGCACCAATAGAACACTTTCAGTTAAGTGGTTGGGACCATACAAAGTGGTGGAAGTATTGAGAGATGGAGGTTCATATGTATTAGAAAACATATTTGACGGCAAACATGTACAGCGCGCGGCCGAGCAAATTAAGCGATATGTAGGACAAGATGGCTGGCTGTTGGAACCAGCACAGATAGTAGTTGTAGAAAAAGAAAAGAACTTGAGCAACCCCCACCTAGAGAGAGGAGACCAGTGAGGAGATACTTAGAACAATGTTGATGACAGGCGATAAGTGTTAACCTCTAGAGAGAAAGAGATTAACGTTCACCACTTTCTCTAGTGAGAGATTTTGAGGAAGGTCCCCTAGACAGACTTGTAGTGGTTTAAACATTTTATTTTTGCTTTAAACAGTAAACTTTTGTAAACAGTTTGCACTGAACACTAAACCCGCTAGGTAGTCGTAAGACCCGAGGATGTGCTTAGCTCTGAGCTTGCTCGATGGGTGACAGACGCGGAGTATGTATGCCTCAAGCAGGAGGTGAGCCTTATCCAAAGATACTGAGGGTTGGAATAGATCAGCGGTTTCTCCTAGCACCTACGCCTAGATTAGTGGGTAAAATGGAAATTGACCATTCCGACTAGAGGGTNAATAACTCAATTCATGTAAATTCATAATAAAACACTACCTGCGGACGATTGCTGTGCAAGTTGAAATGTGTTTGTTTACTTTCGTATCATAAAGAATGGGAATGTTATGCATGTTCAAAGAAAACGAAGATATTCTCCAGTTTATTGGGAGACTGAATTAAAAATAAACCATATAATCCGGCCCTTTTGCTACACTACTCAATAGAAGGATAAATTTTTCTAGAAATTCATGAAAATGGAATATATATCTATAGCGCAAAAACGTGATGTGATAGAGAAAATATAAGATCAGATTTGAATTCAGCACCCTCAAATTAGTCTAAAACTGTTCTTAAATTCCATGCCAGAACTTTTTTTTTTTTTTTTTTTGACCAGTGTTATAAGTAAAGCAGAAGGCTATTTTTATTGGCCCAACCTGAAAACGGATGTGAGAGAATATGTGAGGAACTGTTTGACATGCCAACA
This sequence comes from Chionoecetes opilio, assembly GCA_016584305.1. Classification (NCBI taxonomy): domain Eukaryota; kingdom Metazoa; phylum Arthropoda; class Malacostraca; order Decapoda; family Majidae; genus Chionoecetes; species Chionoecetes opilio. The sequence goes on along the minus strand of JACEEZ010019290.1, from coordinate 269,043 downwards.
GCATAAGGGTAGTCGTGGACTCTAACAACAATGGCAAGAAATACCATCAGTAAGTAAACCTCTAGAGGATAAGCATAGACGTAACAGACATGGGAACGGGAGCCCACGGATACCGCTATGTATTAACCATAATAGATCATTATAGTAGGTTTACTACCTTTTATAATTTAAGGACTAGGATGACCGACGAAGTATGTAAGAATTTTAGGGAATATGTCAGTTTATTTGAAGCACCACATACCTTGTTATTGGATAATGCTAAGGAGTTAACGTCACATCAATTCAAAGAGTTGTGTGACTCATGTGAGATACAATTAGGATACAACACGCCTTACCATGGCATGGTTACCATGGAACAGATCACAGACTTGTTGTTGCTACACTTAAGCTTCATGTCAAGTCCAGAAGAATCTCAAGAGGTAACCATACTGTGTTTCATCTTGAGAAACTGAAGGACTTGACATGTGCTCATGAGTATGCGGTGGCAGTCTCAAATCGGTTTGATGTGCTCGGTGCTCTCGGGGACCCTGTAGAACTGTGGGATACCTTCAAACGTGAAACTCTACAGGCTGCCAAGGAGTGTATTGGGGAGCGCCCGAGGTCAAGGCGTGGTTTTGTCTCGACGGATACGCTGGAGAAAATCGAGGAGAGTCGCACTGCCAGGCTGGCTGGGAACCGGGACCAGCACAGGGCTCTGTCACGCCGGACTAGAACCCTCCTGAGGAGAGACAAGGAGAGGTATGTCAGGAGTCTCGCTGAGGATGTCGAGGGTCATTTGAACGCTAATGACCTCCGACCCGCCTACCGAGCCCTGAAGAAGCTCCGTTCCAAGTCTCCTTCACGGGCGAGTGCTATTCGAACAGCAGATGGGCGCCTCGTGTCGGACATGGATGGGCAGATGTCTCGTTGGGCTGAGTACTTTGGGCAGTTGTTCACGGTGGACCCTCCGACTGAGCAGCTTCACACCACTGGGTTACAGGCAGTGGATGCCGATCCTCCCATTGACGAAACCGCACCCTCTCTTGACGAAGTCAGAGAGGCTGTAGCAAAGTTGAGGGGTGGAAAGGCAGCTGTTGTTTGTAATATCAGTGCGGAGCTCCTCAAAGCTGGGGGTGAGGCCATGATCCGCGGGTTGCATGCTGTCCTGACTGCCGTGTGGCAATCAGGTACCATTCCTCCTGACTGGAAAAGGGGGCTGGTCGTCCCTATCTGGAAAGGGAAAGGGGACCGTCAGGACTGCAACAATTACCGCGGTATTACACTGCTCAGCGTACCAGGCAAGGTGCTTGCCTATCTATTGCTGACACGGATTCGCAGTCATCTGGTGAAGCATCAGAGACCTCAGCAGTCTGGGTTCACGCCTGGTAAGTCAACAACGGACCGTATCCTAGCGCTTCGTGTCCTGGTGGAACGCCGACGTGAGTTTCGACAGGGGATGCTTGCAGCCTATGTTGATCTCAAGAAGGCGTTTGACTCAGTGCATCGTGAGTCACTCTGGGATCTTCTGCGACTTCAAGGGATTCCTGCAGGACTATTGGTTTGATAACTGGTTTGTATTCTGGGACTGAGAGTGCTGTGAGTGTGGGGCAGGTGTATCCACTTCTTTCCTGTGAATACAGGAGTGAGGCAAGGGTGCGTCCTTGCTCCATCACTTTTCAACGCTTGTATGGACTGGGTATTGGACAAAGTTGTAGATCAAAGTGATTGTGGAGCATCCGTCGGCAACACCAAGATCACTGATCTTGTTTTTGCCGATGATGCAGTAATCTTTGCTGAGTCGCTGGAGGTCCTGGTGATGGCTCTCGAGGCGCTGCACGAGGAGGCAAAGCCTTTGGGACTTGAGGTCTCCTGGCTCAAGACCAAGGTCCAGGTGTTTGGAGACTTACTAGATGAAGCAGTACAGTCTGTTCATGCATGTGGCGAGGACATTTGAGATCTTGGAAAGTTTTACATACCTTGGTAGCGCAGTCCATAATGACGGCGGGTCACGTCAAGAAGTCTTACGGCGGATTGGCATAGCCCACGGTGTTATGGACTCGCTCAGCGGTTGTATTTGGCGTTGTCGGTACCTGTGCAGAAGGACAAAGATCCGGATCTTCAAGTCGCTTGTGATCCCTGTCTTACTCTATGGTTTGTGAGACATGGACACTAAATAGTGACTTGAAGAGACGAATCAATGCTTTGGTAATATAGTGTCTTCGTAGAATCATGGGGTATCGCTGGGATGATTACGTGTCAAATCAGCGATTGTCACCGTGAGACTGAATCGAGGCCTATTACCTGCATAGTCCGTCAGCGCCAACTTCGGCTATATGGGCATGTGGCACGCTACCCTGTAACCGATCCTTCCCATCGGGTTGTATCTGTAAGAGACAATCCGGCGTGGAGGAGGCCAAGGGGGCGCCCACAAGGGTCGTGGCTGGGGCAAGTTGATGTTTCTTGTCGAGAGCTGCTTGGTATGGGAAAGGAGCCTGCATGGGAACTCGCGCGTGGTGACCCCCGGGAGTGGCGTCGTAGGGTGGGCGAGGCGACGCGCCCCCCGGCGTATGCCCCCAATGATTGATTGATTGACGCCTTACCATCCACAAGGTAATAGTATCTCAGAAAGGATGCACCGAACAATGAAAACAATTCTCTCAAACCTGTGCAAGGGTTATCCTCATAGGTGGCCCAATTATCTCTTAGAAACTCAAAGAGTATTAAATAGTGCAGTGCATGAGACAATGGGTACCCAACCTTTCTATGCTTTTTTTTCCCGATACGCTCCAAGGTTGATAGTGTGAAATTACCACAAATTGACTCAGAGGATGAAACAACAGTGGCACACGAAATAATCAAAAGAACAAATTTGGAGAGGTAGAAAATGGCGGGAGAAAGCTAATGTGAAAAGGAAAAATGAAAGGTTGGAAAAAGACAAATTGGCGTGGGTAAAAAGAGAACGTTTTGAGACGGGCACCAATAGAAAACTTTCAGTTAAGTGGTTGGGACCATACAAAGTGGTGGAAGTATTGAGAGATGGAGGTTCATATGTATTAGAAAACATATATGACGGCAAACATGTACAGCGCGCGGCCGAGCAAATTAAGCGATATGTAGGACAAGATGGCTGGCTGTTGGAACCAGCACAGATAGTAGTTGCAGAAAAAGAACTTGAGCAACCCCCACCTAGAGAGAGGAGACCAGTGAGGAGATACTTAGAACAATGTTGATGACAGGCGATAAGTGTTAACCTCTAGAGAGAGAGAGATTAACGTTCACCACTTTCTCTAGTGAAAGAGAGATTTTGAGGAAGGTCCCCTAGACAGACTTGTAGTGGTTTAAACATTTTATTTTTGCTTTAGAGGGTGTACACAGTTTGCACTGAACACTAAACCCGCTAGGTAGTCGTAAGACCCGAGGATGTGCTTGGCTCTGAGCTTTGCTCGATGGGTGACAGACGCAGGAGTATGTATGCCTCAAGCAGGAGGTGAGCCTTATCCAAAGATACTGAGGGTATGGAATAGATCCAGTCGTGATTTCTCCCTACGCACCTACGCCTAGGATTAGTGGGGTAAAAATGGAAATTGACCATTCCAGACTAGAGGGACGAGTCCAGTTGCGACTCTATAGGGTTTCGGCCTTAACAAATAAGAGAGGAAGTGAGAAGGTTCTCATTTCAAGGTAGTAGAGTCATCACATTTAAAGTGGGTATTCCCCAAACTGGTCAAATCTACTCTTGGTGAGGGAAGTGATAAGTTAAGAATACATACTATCTCATTTTGTTGTAAATTTGTTGGAAGAATTGGAAAATGCAGGATGAAAATATTTGTTTGTATGTGATAGAAGATCCTAAGAAAATTTATGAAATAATGTGTGAGGTCTATGATAATTTTTTTTTATTTTTAGTTAGATATCCGGTAGGATGCTTGATGAAGGACTGAGGCATAAGGAAATTTTTTTTGGGGGGGGAAGAAGCTATGTAACGCGAGAAATTACATTAATAGGGGAAGAGATGAAATAACACATAAGTATCAATAAGCTAACGAGGAATTTTCCTCCATGCCTCAGTCCTGAATCACTGGTTAGGCTTATATTTTAAGCCAGTAGTAATTAGACACGTAGCGAAACGAGGTGAGAACGGGGATTCTAGGTTAGGATACTTTTAGAAGCAGCTCGACGTTCATTGAGTTAAGTCGCCTGTGGGGAGGTGATATTCTCGCCCTTGGTAAAGGTATGTTATGAAATGTTTGTTAACTAGAGATGTAGACATGACTTACTGGTGATTCCTTTTGTTGACCAGGACTAATGAAGTGTATTACTTAGGGTCCCAAGGTAGGATACTGTTGGCGGACCAGGGGGCCAAGCGCTCACAAATTAGCAGAGGGGGCAACTACAACATATCACAGCCAGCCGTGTGAGGACAAGGAGAAAGAAGGAAATAGAAGAAATAAGTGAGAGGGAAACGTTGGAAGTGGGATAGACTACGTATACATTATATCAGGATAACGACTTGAGCATTACATGTGCGTATCGTTAAAGTGGTAACAGTGCGACTGAAGTTACCAGAGATAGTAAACTATATTAGGATAACGACTTGAGCATTTCGCGTGCGTATCGCTAGGAGGGAAGGAAGACTTAATATTAAGATAACTTGTGAATGTATAATAATTACCAAGTGAGACAGTAAAGAGTTAAATATATTATAATTAGAAATATATTAACGCGTTGTCATTCAGATCCAATCAGTACTTACATATTTTTTTAAATCTTTTATTTTTATTCATTTATATATTTTTTCCCACTTAATGTGGGTGGTGGCAGCAGAGTAACCAGGACTGTGGAACACACATACAATGTGGGCTCTACATAATGGTGACAACGGTGTAGATGATCATTTTGACCACTACACATACATAGGAATACATAGGAGTAACAGATACCAGGAGAACTATTGGTCTATAACGAGGGTATATGCTGAACTACATACTACTAACTATCAAACAACATGTAAGAGGACAGTTGGAAAAGGATACCATGCCCCTAAAGAAGATAGGAACATGGAAGTTTCTAAGTGAAGAATGAGGGAAGGGAGGGACGGAGGTGCCTGGTAACCTACGGGATTCTATGTAACCTTTTGACCTCCTCCCGCGGGGTTTGAGAAATACCTTATGTCACCTTTAAGATACCCCAAATGTTATATTTTATACTTAACCAAACACTACTGTATACAGTAGTATTTGACTTAACATACTTGAAAAAAAGTTATAGTTCACTTGATACACTTGATCAGTAGGGAGTTTTAAAAGGAGACTAGACAATTTCATGGATGGGTGGATAAAAGTAGTGTTGAATAGCAGGAACTACCTAATGTAGGTCTCTGCCTCTTGTAGCTAGCTTCTTTATTTTCTAAAGTTCTTATGTACGTCACTGGTTCAGGTAGTGATAAATAAAAATATTTAAGGTCAAATTCTAGAGTCCTTTCCCGCCCTTATTAGTGTTTTTATTTTCTCCTGAGCTTCACATATTCCTTCAGATACATCTAAACTCTAGAGCTTATTCATATAGTGGGGAAGAGATAAAAAAAAAATATTACGGACCCAACTTCAATATAACCTAACCTAACCTGGTAAAATTCTAGTCATTTCCCGTCCTTAGGTCTCGTTAGGAGGTTAGTGGTAAGGTTTTAATGAGGTTAGGTTAGTAGTATTTTTGGGCATCCAGGGGGAGGGTCATTTAAGGGAAAGGAAGGGGTTGAAGGGGGCATCTCTCCCTCATTCTATAATTACGTTTTAGAGGTACACACAAACCTCGTTTTCCCGGACTAATAGGGGGGAGCACTGGTCCGGGAACCGGAAAAATCCGGGAATCGCAACAGTCTGATGCCATTACCCACCCCCGGACGTTTATCCTACTCTAGTATTTACTGTCCGTCAACCGCTAATATCAACTACCCCGCCGCGGACTTTTACGTCTGCTGAGCATGCTGCCACCCCAGCAGAAAGTGTTCAATAGTCTCAAGAGACATTCCTGCACCAGGGGCAGTGGGGGTCAGGGGACTAACGGAGGCGGTGCAGGTGAACCGTGAGTGTCGTGTGTCCAAATGTAAACAATACGACCGCTGAGCATGCTGCCACCTGGCAGGAGGCGGCAGAAAGTGTTCAATAGTCTCAGAGATGTTCCTGCACCAGGGGCAGTGGGAGTCAGAGGACTGACGGAGGCGGTGCAGGTGTACCGTGAGTGCCGTGTTCCCAAATGTAAACAATACGACCGCTGAGCATGCTGCCACCTGGCGGGAGGCGCGGACACTGACCAGGAGTGACAGGAGACGCTCGGACTGCTGGACAACTTTGTCAATTTACGAACAGGACCAGGCATTTCAACGTAAAATAAAATTTAAAAAACTTTAAAAAAAAAAAAAAAAAAAAAAATTAATTGTTCGGGACTCTTGACATATCCCAGGACCTCTGATTTTGTCCGGCAAATCCGATATCCGGGAAATGGAGGTCCGGGAAATAGAGGTTTGTGTGTACTATCAATTTGAATTACAGTTTGCCTTTTTATATCAAACCCTAAAAAGGAGAGAAATATCTTACTGGTCATAATTTTTATATTTTAATAAATACTCGTTTGATTAGTTACACCTTGCTTTCTTTAAGTATATTGAAAACTGTAACGTTAATCGTGTTAAATATTATAAACCAAATTATTTCATTGTTTTCCTAATACAATACCAAAAAAAAGGATCACCTGAAGATCCGTCACCCCAGAGCTTGGCAGGGCGACGGTTCTTCAGGTGGGATATCCTGGGGTGACGGTTCTTCAGGTGGCAACACCTGGGGTGACAGTTCTTCAGGTGGGGTCAAGACCTGACCTGACTTCACCTTCCAAGAGAGGTTAGGTCAAATGGGTAAAAGGGAGGAGTCAGGACCCTAGCTCCAGTCAGGTAAGAGGACTATATAAAAGTAAGTGGGCTAAAAAAAAATAAGTCATAGGAGTCAGTGGAGTCAGTGTCATAGGAGTCAGCGCACGCAATACCTTCCAAACTATAGCGTCCTAGCTACCACTGTTGTGTGATGATTCCACTAAAGTTATTCGGTGGCTTCAACAAAACAGACTTTTAAAGCGTGAAGTTAATTAAATGTGTTACTTGTGATAACTAGATGAATTGGACAAAATACTCCAGATCAAAGGATGGCTTTCTGTGGAAATGCCAAACAAGACTCCCTGAAGTATAAATCCACGAAATAAATGTACTGTAAATTAGAATACTGAGTAAAGTAGTGCCGACCGGGGTAATTTGGTCCTTCCAACGGACCGGTTCTATTCGGACCGCCATTTTTGCTTTGGTGTTTGTTTCAATATAAATAAGAGTGTAACAGTTTTGAATATCCCATGTAGTAAAACAACCATTTTAACATTTCTAGTATTAATATGAATATGTAACTGAACCCAGAAACCAAAATAGAAAATGAGTAAAATGACAGCAAAAAAAAGTTGCGGCAAAGTTTCTTTACAAAATCAGCTGATTTGGCGAACTTTCATGGGATTCAAATACGAGACGGAGTACATTCTTGTAAATAAGCGTATATATAGTGTTTTTCCTCTACTTTAACATGAAAATATCAAAAATGCTCTATCTTGTCTCATTTTCGTATGATCAATGCTCAGTTTGGGTCCGTATTTACCCCGGTGACAAAAACACTCACGGGGTAAATTGGACCCAGTGTAATGTACCCCCCACGGCATATCACGGTGAGGATTAACTGCTTATTAGCACTTGTTTCTTTTGTTTCAGGTTGTTGAATGCTAATATGGAATTAGTTTAAGGGTGCTGGTACACAATTGGGAGAATGATTTCTGTTTACCTTAATGACTACGGTAAATGTGCAGTTTCAACCAATACTTCCTATAAACCAATACTCTCCTGACATAACTGGGGGGGCTATGCCCACCCATACCTCCCTGCTAGTTAACTAACCTAACATGGGCATTGATTACGTAACCTAACGGTATTATTTTACATTAGGACTGAAATTCCCTACACAATTGGGAGTGTGGTTTCTGTTTACCTTATTTAATTCTAGGAAACATTTTCTCTATGAGTTTCCGTCGCAAATCATTACTTTCGAAGATAATGACATGTTCATAGGGAGGCGAGAGCCAAGTGTTTACGTGCGCCTGACTCTTCTTCCTCTTGTGACCTGCATCGCCTCTGTTCTTCCCTTGCCGCGGACACTTTTTTAATGCAGATTTGACATTAGTTTGGAGGTTAAAGCGTGTGTTAGGTTAGGTTAGTGAGTCAAAAGGTGGGGTTAGGTTAGTTTAATTTTCATATCTCCTATACACTCGGATCTCCTTCCTATTAAAAACATCTTATATCTCCGAAAGAAGTGCTTTGTGACGGACGCTCATAGAGAGAATGTTTCCTAGAATCCAATAAGGTAAACAGAAACCATACTCCCAATTGTGTAGGGAATTCTGGCCCTAGTGTAAAGTATTACTAAATTAAGTAACAATGCTTAGAAATTATAAAAGAAAAACTAACATAGACCTAGAAAAAGAAGAAAGACTAGGAACTCAAAGACTGGAACCCAAACGTGTGCGTGTTGGTCATCCTTTCCGCCTAACCAGAGAATGTGAAGAACAGCTCACATAATATTTGATAGTGTCCATGGGCATGGTATGACATGTTGTTTAAGTTTTTGGAGGTTTGTCAAATTTTTAAGAATTTTTTTTTTTTTATATACTATATATGACCAATTTACCCCAGAGTTAGGTCCGATTTACCCCATTTAGTGTAACAATGCGGTCCGCACTTCGCAGTGTATTGCTAACAGAGCTATAATGGAAATTTGTTCAAACTTTAATGACATGTAGGTAGTGACCCTCCTATGATTGTATTAACTTTTTGTTTGTTTATTTCAATAGATCTGGAAACTAGATCAAAGTTTGTCAAAACCAGGACCAAATTACCCCGGTCGGCACTATAATGTATTTTGTATTTCGGAACACTGGATATTACTCTTATTTTTTCTTTAAACTTTCACAAAAAGATGCATAACACAAAGGAATATATTTCTCATCCTAATTTTATATATTACATTCACTGTGGGCTGGGGTGACAGATCTTCAGGTGGGATATCCTGGGGTGACGGTTCTTCAGGTGGGATATCCTAGGGTGACGGATCTATAGGTGGGATATCCTAGGGTGACGGATCTTCAGGTGGGATATCCTGGGGTGACGGTTCTTCAGGTGGGATATCCTAGGGTGACGGATCTATAGGTGGGATATCCTAGGGTGACGGATCTTCAGGTGGGATATCCTGGGGTGACGGTTCTTCAGGTGGGATATCCTAGGGTGACATATCTATAGGTGGACATTCTGGGGTGACGGATCTTCAGGTGATCCAAAAAAAAGACTATATGAATTGGGCATATCGTTACCAGAAAATGAAATAATGATACACATACTGTGACATACAGAAAATGGGAACTTGAGTAGCAGGCTTAAATATATTTCCATCTCGGCATCTTTGTAAACCAATAATCGCCTTCATCATTCACCACATCGTAATCAAGAAAGCTAACTACACTCATCCCTCGTATAACGCAGGTTCGATTAACGCAATTTCAGAGTTACGCACAAAACTTTTGTATACCAAAAATCGATTAACATATAAAAAATTCGAAGTTACGCACAAATTTACGACAATAAAATATGCAAAAAATGATAAAAAGAAGAAAATGTACAACAACCCACAAATAAAATATATTTATGAATATACTACCCTGTAAAAGAACCAACGAACAAGCAGCACAGCTCAGCTTCCCCCCCGTATGGTTTGTTTACGTTTTGCGCGGTACAGATAAACAGTGGATTTCCAGTGCTTCTGTTATATCGTCCATTATCGAGTGAAACGACTGCATAATGTCTACTAAGCGTGTTGCTAGTGGTAGTGCTAGTGCTCCTAAGCCTAAAAAAGTGTAGAAAATCTATAAATTTAGAAACTAAATTAGAAGTGTTGAAGAAAAGTGATGAAGGGATGCGATTGAAAGACATCGCGAATTTGTTCAACCTTGCTCCGTCGACTGTGGTGACAATTAAGAAGGACAAGGACAAAATTAAATCAAGTGCGAAGAATGCTACTCCGTTGACAGCGAAGTTAGCTACAAGGCATCGTCCACCTATCATGGAAGAGATGGAAAGACTGTTGGCATTATGGGTGGACGACATGTGCAGCCGGGATGACTCGCCAATGACGAACATCTTGATGCAGGAAAAAAGCTCGCTCACTTTATGATGATTTATTGGCTAAGGATGAGGCAAGTGCTGGACCTAGTGGAGCTGCTGCTCCTCCACCATTCAATGCAAGCAAGGGCTGGTTTGGAAAGGTTCAAGAACAGGAATCATCTGCACTCGGTAACACAGTCTGGGGAGGCAGCGTCGGCTGACAAAGAAGCTGCTCAGGCTTATCTGCCAGTGCTCAAGAAAATTATCGAGGACGGGGGGTACACAGCAGACCAAGTGTTCAACTTTGATGAAACTGGACTCTACTGGAAGAGAATGCCAAAGAGGACAGTGATATCCAGGGAGGAGAAGAAAGCACCAGGTCATAAAGCCTCCAAGGATAGAGTGTCACTGCTGGTTGGTGGCAATGCAGAGGGTGATTTCAAGCTAAAGACGCTCCTCATTGGCTATTCAAAAAAACCCTCGGGCCTTAAAGGGTCATGCTAAGGAATGTCTGCCAGTCATTTACCGCTCTAGCAAAAAAAGCGTGGACCAACCAATACATATTCCAGGATTGGTTCACCAATTATTTTTGCCCTGCTGTGGAGCGCTACTGTAGGAGGAAGAATATTGCTCACAATGCACTGCTGCTCCTTGACAACGCCCCCACCCACCCTAACAACCTTTCTGACTTGTCTGAACACATTCGAGTGGAATTTTTACCAAAAAACACCACATCACTAATCCAACCAATGGACCAAGGGGCAATTGCCACCTTTAAAGCTTATTATCTCCGTCGTACCTTCAGAAAAATGATTAATGCTGTGGACGCTGACGAAAATCTCTCCATTCGTCAATTTTGGAAGGAATTCAACATCAAGAATGCTATTGACAACATTGCTGAATCCTGGGATGAGGTCACACCATCCAATATGAATGCTGTTTGGAAGAAATTGTTGCCAGAATGTGTCCACAAACTTAAAGGTTTTCCTGAACCAACTCCTGTCGTGCGAGAAATTGTTAACCTTGCACATACAGCTGGTATGGACGAAGTGGGAGAAGAAGATATTGTTGAGCTGTTGGCATCTCATGATGAGGAACTCAGCAACGAAGACTTAATGGCCATCGAACAAGTCAGAGCACTAGAGGAGGAAACTGCAGAGGAAGATGACCCAGAGCCGCAGCTTCACTTAACTAGGAAGATCTTAGCTGATGTTATCTCCAAATTTGAAACTGGCATTCATGACATTGTGAATAACGATCCCAACCGTGAACGCAGTCTCAAATTTGAACACACAGTCAGAAGTGCTCTCACTGCCTACAAGATGCTTCATCAAGAAAAAGTCCACCAAGCACAACAGACAACTATAACATCATTCTTCACTAAACCTGCTGCAACATCACACAGCCAGCTCTACTTCTACGTCTTCCGACGATGATGCCCCCACCTCACCCCAGTAACTCTGCCGACACCCCCCAGCCACCATCTTTGTCACCTCAAGCCTCAAGTATTCTTCTATATAGTGAGTACAACTTCTATATATCATTTAACTTTAATATTAATTATATTTCATATGTCTATGCTCACAAATTAATGTATGAATGCATTTTATGAGAGGGTTAGGTTGTGATTTTTTTTCGTAAGAACGTATCTCGACTTATATAATGGGAGTCAATGGGAAAATGGAATTCGTTTAACGCATTTTCACTTAACGCCACGACTTTCCAAAGAAACGTAACTCATGCGTTAAAGAGGGGAGGCCGTGATTAGAGTCAACCACTATTTCATTCATATATTTACTGGAGGTACCTGAGGAAGGTAACTGTGGTAACCCGGATCTCACACTAGCACCTGCGTTTCAGGGTAGAGGGTTTGTCACCACCACAGGCTCAAGGACTAATGGCGAGGAAAATGAGCCCTTGTTAGCCCATAAATACCAGTCAATAACGTCTGATATTACATGGCCCATGAAAATGGCAATTAAGTGGATGAAGGTATAAAAGAAAAAACATTTAAAAAAAAAACAAAAATTGGACATTAAGCGGAAAGGAGTGGCGTGCTTGAGCAAGCCTCCGTATCTGTTTGTCTGGGCAGTCTACCACTCTGCATCATCGTGGAGTATGAATATATACATTTTCTCTTTCCTGGGAGGCTTGAATACAAAACAAAGGATGCAGTAAATGCCATGTTAATTTTTGGTTATTTTATCATTGATATTTGTACAAGTAAATTCAGAAGTACAAGATGTGTGCGTCTACACGTGCATTGAGTGCCTGGCACTGGGGGAGGGGGGGGGGGGGGGGGGGGGGGGGGAAAATATAAGTAACCACTTTTTTCATTTGCTTTTCTATGAAAAACTTAAATCACGTGAATTTTCTTTGAATAAAATCAAAAACGTTCACAATTGCCATGCGCTTTGCGAGGGATTACATGAACATTACTCAGAGAGCTTGTTAAATATTCTGTAAAGTTTCCTCTTATCTATTTACCTTCCTGTCACAAGCGAGCAGGGTCCCTGGAATGATGTTTGGTCCATTTTTACAGCTACCGGTGATATGGACCAATTTAAATTAGCTGCACTGATTTTACGTATTACAACAAATAAAGTTTGTGAGGATGCTAGTGATCACTAGATGGTGCTAGTTTGATGATTTGCTAGTGAGGTTTTTATGTTAATTTCAGTAATAAGAGTATTAGAGCATACTATAGGAAAATTAATATTAACCTAGTTGCATGTATTCAAGTTTCAGGCTACTTGTTACATTAGTATAACTTGTGAATACAGTAAACCCTTGCTTTACGGCGCAAATAATTAATTGCAGCTCTAAACAACTTTTTCTGACATGCCGGATATATGCTGGGATTTACCAAAAAATAAGTTCAGTAAAGGAAGGTTTTGGTTCGGTTGGGGGCCGGCCGATGTACAAGCAGGTCGTCGGTGGCAGTGAAAACAAAGCCCGACCAGGCGGTTGCGCAGTCGGTCCACGCCAATCAGTCTACCACAGCTTGTCTGCCCCCCGGGGGGATTTTGTAAACCCCTCCTTCACGTCCTCCCGTGCCTCATCGACATAGTGTTGTTTATTCCCTGTACGTATAGTATAGTATGTGGTGGCGCATGTAAGTAAGTATACAAACTTTATCTAAGTGTAACAACAAGTTCATTTACACGGAAACACGGTCAGGAAATAGCCAAACTTTTACCTTCGTATAACGACACACAAAGTTTGTAATATGCAAATCCTTGGATATAACTTCACCCCCTTCCCGCCATTGGTCCGTTAAAGGAGGGTTTACTGTTTACTATTGGAGAGTAGGGGCCAATGCAGACGAGTACCACAGATTCACCATCCTTACTTTGATATACCACCGACCCTCGATTTCCGGGACCTTCCTATGCCGAGCTCTCGGATTCACAGGCATTTTCGCCCCCCCGACATATTTGGCATTTTCGTCCACTGCCGGAACATTATTATAACAGGAATAATCCGGGACATTAAAGGAAAGTACGGCATCAGCGAGCGAGGGGGGGAGCCGAGGGGTGGAAGAAGGCCGCCGATGGCGGTGGGGGGGGGGGGGGGGGGGGTCAAAGCCGAAGAGTGAATGTAAATGATGCGTCCGGCGGCAAACTAGGGGTGAGGGCGGTCGGGGGTGAAGAGCAAGAGTCATTGTCTTAGTCAGTGTAGCGGGACGCAATTTGTCTACACATCCTCCGGCGTTATACAGGGAGAAACCTCGTTTATCCGGCACCTCACGGCGGGGGGAGGCGCATACCGGATAAACTCATTTGCCGTTGTTTTTAGGTTACTCTTATGGAATCGCCCAAAATCACGTTTTTTCTTTTTTTTTTTTTTTTTTTTTTTCCCCCCCATCACAAGGAACACGGCCAAGGCACAAACAAAATGGGTAACACAAAGCCCGCTAGTTGCCAGTCCCTATAAAGAAGGGACAGTAACGAGGAATAAAATAAAAAAGTGGGTGAGCCAATTTAGTTCGGGAGGTGTCTTGGTACTCTTCTTTTGAAAAAGATGAAGTCATAGGAAAGTGGGACAAATAGAAACAGGAAGAGAGTTCCAGGAGTTTTATCATAGGAAAAAAAAAAAAAAAAAAAAAAAAAAAACGGAAAAAAAAAAAAAAAAAAAAACACGAAAAACAAAAAAAAAAGACTGGGTCGATTAGTGCCGTTGTTTTGAATGCCGTTTAAACGAGGGTTCTCCTGTAATAGCGCCACATATGCTCCCCTAAGTGGCTGCCCAAGGACTCAAAACCTACTAGGAAAACAACTACCTCTTACTGTGCCACAAAAAACTTGAATTAATTCAAGAAAACTAGAAGCGGGTAGAAGTGTTGCCAAGTGTTTGTGAAGAAATACGGTTTTGTTTAAAGTATCGGCGTGAGCCGGCGATCCCCGCCCGGAACTCCGCCGCCTCGGAACACCCCTCGCCCCTGTACGTAATCACTATTAGATTTAAGTTAAGCAACAATATGCCTATTTCATCATTCAGCATAACTATCATTTATATATATTTTGGTACATGACCCCACTCGCGCGCTCGTGGAATGTACGGTTCAGGACGGGAGATCGGAATCGGACCCATAAATTTTTCTCCATGGGTTATGTGTTACACCTCCCGGACTTTGGGGTTCCGGGACCAGGCTCATCCCCTAATAGTACAGAAAATTGAAGGTCAAGTGTAATATGTTGTCCGACTTGCATCAGTGTTGTAAGGTAACTGTCCCCTAGCTCTGTCCTTAAATCCTGCTAGGAATTGGTTGCCTGGGGTAAGTACTTTCAGGTCCTATAGATATTTTTGCAATTGAATTTAAGCCTTAAAAACAAACAGCTTGTATCATGAAGCTTTCTGTTCGATATAAAATTTTAATTCTAGATTTCAGGTTTCTCCTATGAGCATCATCAGTGTTTTAAAAATGAGTCTTGTAACTCTCTCCTATCTCACAGCACATTTCTGACTCAAGGCATAGGCCTCAGTAGTGTCAAGACAGTAGTCACTTCTTTACAAGAATTATTGAGTTACTGCTTTAAAAGATTTTGACCAAAATTTGTTTTAACGCATGAAAAATTGAAAATATGAATAAAATTTCAGTGTTGAAAGTTTCATCAGTGGATTTTACATTCTATTGTTATTATCTAACTTTTAAACCAAGGAATATAGATTTTGTTTTATTACTACTGTGTCTCTAGGCACTTGTATGTATGCTAATGCATCATCATAACTCCGCCGTTATATCTATTTACATTTGTATTTACAGTCTTCTGGGTGTGGAGCATCAATCAGTCACCAGTTGATAAACATTGATGGAAACTGGTCAGAGGCTACGAGGAGCTGTATGCCGTGCAACAGAAACTGAGGGTAATGTACGTCTAAATGTACCCAGAAGCACATCTTTAAACATTAGCCATAAATCACCAAAAAAGTTCAACAATATTATCCATTTTCTGGCAGTTGTATCTACTATTCAAATGGAAGGCCTAGAACGTTAGTTTGGCGTATGGTAGGTTTCCTGAGTGTGGTAATTAAGATTTTGACGAGCTTTAGTATTTAAATGTAAAAGAAAAAGGACAGGGAACACTCTCTAACTGAATAATTCAGCCAACTCCCTTGCCGTTGTAGGGGAAATTTTCCGCATAGAAAGTGTTTGCCCAGAATCCATTGCTACAGCACCAACTTCGGGTATTGTCCGAGGTTTCGATTGATTCTGAAGCCTACACACAGATGCTACTACACACTGTAAACACTAAACATTTCTGCATAAAATAAAGCAGGCATTAAAATCACATATCATCTCCCGTTAACGTCAGATTTTCCCACAATGTATCTTAAGAGGTTAGACGGTTTCGTTACCGCTCCCAAAGTAATACGTTATGTAGAATGAATAGTAGAAAACTGCCTCTAAATTTTGGGGGATGGGGGTGACAAGATTCATGGGAGTGTGAGCGAACAGCAGATTGTGAAGGAGAAGAAATAGGTGACCAGTACTGCGGAGATACCTTAGTATTTTAACGTACACATTCAATCAACTTTGGGAGGTTTGTGTACGTATATTATGCATGTTGTGTGTTGTGTGTGTGTTGTGTGTGTGTGTGTGTGTGTGTTGTGGTGTGTGTGCTGGACCCATTTATTGAAAGTTCATGAGGGGGCGGGTGTGGGTGGTGAGGGTGAGGTGTGAGGGTGTGGGGTGGGGGGGGGAGGGGAGGAGAGGAGGGGAAGGAGAGGAGGGGTAGTAGTTCCACACCCATTGCAAGTTGGGGAGGGTGAGGGAGTGGGGGGTGGCTTGTATGCTGTGTGTTTACTGGTTTTATTGGGGGGGGTGAGGAATGGCGTGGTGGCTTTTGTACCGGTGGTTACTGGTTATTGGGGGGGGGTGAGAGGTGGAGGGAGGGGAGGGATGAAAGAATGAGGGGGAAAGGGGAAGCATTGAAAATAAATTACGGCTTGGAGAGAGAGAGGGAGAAGCGAGAGAGGAGCCGAGAGAGAGAGAGAGAGAAGAGAGCGTAGGAAGAGAGAGAAAGAGAAGAGAGAGAGGAGAGAGGTGAAGAGGCGAATGGACCGAGAGAGAGAGAGAGAGAGAGCGGAGAGAGAGAGAGAGAATTCCCCCAAGTTGACGTAGTACAAGAGCTACGCCGTAGGACCGACCATTCTATCTAGACCAAGTAGTTACGCCTAAACGTCTCAGGCCTAAAATGGATCACGGCCCGAAAAAAAATTACGGCCGAATCGACCTGGAACTCATTATAATTATAATTATTCATTCATTATCGGCCTCTTTCTGCTGAAGTTTGCATATTTTTTTGAGGACATAATGACTCCATATTTGTGTGCTGTGGCCAATGTTTGTTCAGCAGGAAATAAAACAATCATACATAGTGTTAAGCATCGCCATATTGCTGTACTCTAAAATATTTGTCAAATATTTGCTGGTGTCAAAATGTACGGATGCACCAAAGTCCATAGCCATTTATTTTCACATTAACTGAAACACAGTGCATTCCTCCCACGCATGTACGCTGAAAAGGACTTTTTTCCTCATACCAACCGGAAGTTTGTGCTGATCGTAAAGACTACCTACCTCATTTGTAGGGACTTTCAGCATACGTCTAGTTGCTTCGCACCCTTATAATCAAAACAGTGGTGGAGGAAGGACTTAAAATAGTTGCTATCCAAACAAAATGAAGGTTTGGTAAAGTGGCGCTTCCCGTATTGTTTTTGACGCACCCGCATACCCTCAAATACAGTAGATAACTGTATTGATAACTGCAGCTCTAGGTTTCAGAGATGCAAAAAATGCTAGCTGATTGAGAGACAGGGAGCTGGGCATCCATGGGTCTGTGGCGAAGCAATGCGGGGCGGCAGAGCCCTAAAAACATATCAGAAGCCTCAAGATGGGAAACTTGCTGATGCTGTAATTATGGAATTAAATATGAGAAACTGTTCTGTGCACCCATTGTGTCCAATGCTTTCAAAAATCTATCCAACAAAAATAATTTAATCTCTTTTGTAAATAGTAGTGGCCGCCAAATGTTGTGGCGTCGGGACTTCCTTGATGCCTGTCAGTGACACGCTCACTCAAAATCCACGTGGAAATTATTCACTATAAAACCGCTCTAATTTGGCAGTAAGGTTAATTTGAATGGTGGAATTTGGCCGGCCTACCGTCAGGAGTTCGGGGATACGAACACAAATTCCACCTATGTAATATTATAATAGATTTGGGTATATTAAGATGTAATTAGATTATAAATTTGGTGGTCTTCATCTTATTAATACATCACAAACCTCGATTTCCCGGACTAATAGGGGGGAGCACTGGTCCGGGAACCGCAACAAGTCCGGGAAATCCGGCAAGTAGAAAAGACGAAAAAAAAAAATTAAGAAACAAAAAAAAAAGTGATGCCACTACCCCACCACCGGGACGTTTATCCTACTCGAGTATTTACGTCCGGCAACCGACAATAGCAACTACCCCGCCGCGGACTTTTACGTCCGCTGAGCATGCTGCCACCTGGCGGGAGGCAGCAGCAAGTGTTCAATAGTCTCAAGAGACGTTCCTGCAGCAGGGGCAGTGGGGGTCAGGGGACTGACGGAGGCTGTGCAGGTGAACCGTGAGTGTCGTGTGCCCAAATGTAAAACAATACGACCGCTGAGCATGCTGCCACCTGGCGGGAGGCGCGGACACTGACCGGGAGACGCTCGGACCGCCGGACAACTTGGTCAATTTACGAACAGGACCAGGCATTTCAACGTACAAAAAAAAAAAAAAAAAAAAAAAAAAAAAAAAAAAAAAAAAAAAAAAAAAAAAAAAAAAAAAAAATTGTCCAAGAGAAAACCCCCGAGGTTTTTCGGAAATGAACCGGGAAACGGGCCCGGAAATGAGGTTTTGGGGTTTTCCCCACAATTAAAATAAAAAGGATTAACATGTTAAAAAGGGGGGGCCCCATTTGGAAAAAATTTAAAAAAAATCGGGCTCAACCGTGAAAGGTTTTTCGGGAAAAAGGGATTTTAGTAAAGGTTTACCCTAGGACAGGGGGACCCAGGGGGGGTTTAATAACAATGAAAACCAAAATAAAGATAAATTTTTAAAACCGAAATTTTAAAAAACAAGTGAAAAACCTTTTGAAAAAAGGTAAACGTTAAAGATTGGAAACCCCATGGGATTTTACGTAATTTTAAACCCCATAAAAAAACCCAGGTTCCACCCCATGTTGCAAAATTCCACACACAAAATACCCCCCAAAATAATCAAGAAACTTTAAACCCCCACCCCTAGAAAACCTTATTGACTTTTTTCAAAAATAAAAATTGGGGCATTAGCCTTTAAATAACAAATTTTTAAAAGTTTTTGAAAATTTTGGTTAATTCCCCCCAAAAAATTTTTTAAAATTTTTAAAAAAAAGCTTTTAATTCCGGAACCTGGTACTTTTGACCCCCTTTTCTTTAACAAAATTGCATGGTTAAAGTCGGCTTTTTTAAAGAGCCCCGAATCCTCCACAATTTTAAAACTTTCCTTTTTAAAAACTTGCCCTGTGACCCGGGCCCCCGGGGCCTTTTTCAGGCCGGGCATGGGGTGCCGTCCCCTTCCCCCCCCCGGGGGCGGGGGACCGGGCCTATACAAGTTTCGCCCTACACTTGTCACGGGATTAAAGTTTGTCATGCAAGATTCTAAAATCGCTCACTTTCACAGTAAACCCCTTTTTTCAAGTACGAGGTTTCCACCCATAATGTGAAAAAAAAACCCCACACCAGAGAGAATCGGATTTTACTCTCTCCACGGTGTCCCGGGGTTGTGTCGGTCAGAGTTTTTTTGGCCCCCCCTTTATTTTTTGCAGTTAGTTCCTGTCCTGTAAAGACATTTATCCGACCATAATATGCTCGAACTTTCAAAAAAAGCCAGTCTTTGTGTTTTTTAGAAAAAGGGGTCGCTTTATTTGAGGGGAGTCAGGGAGTATTTTTACAGCGGAAATCTGAAAATAGTCCGAGATCAGTACAAAACACTCCAGTGCACAGTTCTCACTGACAAATTACCCAGTAAGGGGATTGTTTTCTTAATCCCTTTTAGGCCCAGAACGAAAATTTAATTGAAATTTTGGGGTCCCATTTAGCCCGGGGGTCCATAAAAAAACCGGATGGGGACCGGATCTGAGCAGTAAACAGGCGAAAGGGCCAAAGGGGTTTTTAATAGTTTCTAAAAAAGGGATATTACATGCATTAGGCGTATTGTATCATATTTTATCAAATATCGATTTTAAGAAGAATTTGAAACACGGGATTTTATAAAAACCAGCGATCTTCTTTTGTTCTTCTTTTATAAGGGACAAGGTTTCGCGGCTTTTTCAGAGCCCCAAACTTTTTTTTTCTTGGCCCACAATAGGGGTTTTTCTAATGGAGATTGTTTTTTTTTTTTTTGCGAGAAAAAAAAAAAAAAAAACAATGTAATTTTGGGTTAAAAATTTTGGTTAGGTTTGATTAAAACCTGTTAGGTTTGGTTTCATTAAAACCTTTTTAAAGGGTTGGTTAGGGTTTATTAAAAAACCCGAAGGTTAGGTTTGGTTTCATTTTAAAACCTTTAAGGGTTTGGGTTTGGTTTTATTAAAAAAAAGGTTAGGTTGGTTTCATTTTTTTTTTTTTTTTTCTTTTTTTTTTGCGCAAAAAAAACGGAAATACTTTTGAAAATCATCCTTCCGGGTTTACTGAAAAGAACTACCGCACGTATTGATGGTTATTGTACTTCACATTGTAAAGGTTCCAGCGTTTTCGCTCACCTTGTTTTAAAACCCCCACGGGCCCCTAGAAAAAATGAGGGCCCCAAAAAAAATTTTAAGTCCGGTTTTGGTTGTTAGGTTAGGGTTTCTTTGGTTAATTAGGTTAGGTTTGGGAAGGGGAAATTTTTGGTTAAGGTTAGTATACTTTGTGGTTTAAGGTTTGGAAAGTTTGGTTACTTTGTGGTTAAGGTTAGGTTAGGTTAGGTTTTTAAAATTTGTTTAAAAATTAAAGGGAAATTAAAGGAACTTTGGGTTAAGGGGGTTAAAAACCAAACGGGAAAGGGGTAAATTTTTCCTTCCAACGGGGCCGGTTCTATTCGGACCGCCATTTTTGCTTTGGTGTTTTTTAATTAAATAAAGTGAAAGTTTTGATACCCAGTGAAAACAAAACCCTTTAACATTCTTTAAATTTAAAAGAATAAATATCGTATGTAAACTGAACCCAGAAACCAAAGTAGAAATGAGTAAAAAAAGCAAAAAAAAGTTGCGGCAAAATTGTTTACAAAATAGCTGATTTTGGGGAAAATTTCTGGGATTCAAAATACGAGACATAATTTTTTTAAAAAAAGCGTGTGCCGACCGGGTAATTTGGTTTGGTTTGACAAACTTTTATCTAGTTTTTACTATTGAAATAAACAAAAAAAAAAGTTAATACAATCTAGGGGGTCACTAAATATATGTCATTAAGTTTGAACAAATTTCCCTTATAGCTCTGTTACAAAACACTGCGAAATGCGGCGCTTGTTACACTAAAGGGGTAATCGGACCAACTCTGGGGTAAATTGGTCATATATATATTAAAAAAAAAAAATTTTTAAAAATTTGACAAACCTTCCAAAAACTTAAAAAACATGTCATACCATGCCCATTCCCTGGGCCCCCCCATCAAAAATTTTTGAGTGTTTTTCACATTTTTGGGAGGCGAAAAGATGACCAAAACCCCCACACACGTTTGGGGTTTCCCGTCTTTGAGTCCTTTTGCTTTCTTTTTTCTAGGGTTTTTAGTTTTTCTTTTATAATTTCTAAGCATTGTTTCTTAATTTAGAAAACTTTACACTAGGGCCGAATTCCCCACACAATTGGGGGGATGGTTTCTGTTTCCTTATTGGTTCTAGGAAACATTCCCTTTTTATGAGCGTTTTCCCTCACAAAAAACATTCTTTTGGAGAAAAGATGTTTTTTAAAAGGAAGGAGATCCGAGTGTATGGAGATTAAAAATTAAAAATAACCCCAAACCCACCTTTTGATCATAACCAACCCAAAAAAAACACGCTTTAACCTCTTAAACTAATGTCAATCGCATTAAAAAAGTGTCCCCGGCCCAAGGGAAGAACAGAGGCGATGCAGTCCAAGGGAAAAAGAGTCAGGGCACGTAAAAACTTGGGCCTCGCCTCCCCCTTTAACATGTCTTTCTTTGAAAGTAATGATTTGCGACGGAAACTCAGAGAAAATGTTTCCTAGAATTAAAAAGGTAAAAAAGAAAACCCCACTTTCCAATGGGCCCCCGAAATAAACTACGTCACGGTTTTTTTACACGGTGCATTGTGGGGATAAGGCGGGGTCCGCCGCCGCGGGTGGTACATACGTAAAGGGAAAAACTACTACGCGATGGAAAAACGAATTTAGAGTTATTTTGCCGAAATTTGATGATGCCCCATGGTGCTGATATTTACTGTGCTCTGCCTGTTCTCGCTGACGCCAACACTATGAGAATACCTGGAGGTAATGGCTGATGTGCAGAGCTTTCTAAAACAAGAAAAACAGGATCATAACCAGAGCCATACCGTCGTCAGAAGGTAAGCAACTGTAGGATAGACAAGTATGTGAATAAACCCTAAAACACAAAACATTTGCTTATTCTTATGCTCAGCACCTCTATGCTAGTGACTGTTTTCCTGGGTTTAGAAGCCTCTGCATCATATCAACACATCACCTCAGTTCTTCTCTAGGTGGTTTGTCGCGGCACGGAAATATACACCTGGATATCAATTTCGCCCAAAACAACTCAAATTTTTTACATCGTCGGTCATCTTCTCTTTGTAGATCTGTCATATTCAGGGTTAGGATGTATTAAAATCCCTGTTTCATTGAGTTTCCTTTTGTTGTCCTTTGATGTAGTAATCACATAACATCATCTCGGTTTACCGTGTTACTTGGAGGGGGGTGGACGAGGGCAATGAATACTACATATAACGAGCTCTATACACCTAAGCATCACAACCTTTTATCCTTCTTGATTTGTATCTTATTACCTCTCCATCCATGTCAAACAAGACTTGTGCATACCCAACGGTGACATTACCCATGGACTTGCCTCATATACCTGCATGGTACTGTGGTCTACCGAATAAGTTTTTTTGTCCCTATCCCAAATCGGGAAGCTCGCCGGACAGGACTGGACTGGTTTAGGGTTGGTATCCGTACCATTTTCCCATATGACCATAGTCATTATCGGGCCCACGGTCATTTTCGCGTCACACTACGGATGTCATTTTTCGCGACAACAACACTATGGAAGTCCTTATAGGAGCTAGGAGGTTAGGGTGTATTAATGTTGTTTAGTGTAGTGTGGTGATCGAGAACCCCCAACCCCCGCCGCTAGCGGTTAGGGTTTAGATTTCTTTAAGTTAGGTTACGCGGTAAGTTAGGAAGGGATATGGGTTCGGGGTATTTTGAGGTTTTAGATTTGTGGTTTTAATTTAGTTAGGTTAGGATTAGAAAAAAATACTAAGATTTAAGGTTTATGTTAAGGAATCGGTTACATTATTGGTTTGGTTAGCTTAATGTTCGGTATTAAGTCGGTGGGCTCAGCCCCCTGCATAGGGTAGGTTAATTTTAGGTTAGGTTATATTTTGGTTCAGCTAATACAATTATACGTATCACTTTCGTCGCGCCCTACAATACATTTTCGGTCCCCATTGTGAAGCCTCGGTGTTCTTAATTCGCCCACATATCAGTCCAATTCGTGCGCCCCAGCTCTACAAGTCAATTCGCTCCGACAGACGATCCATGTCACGTGAGTTCATGTGTACTATATCTTTCCTCGGGCAGAAATGAGTAATGAACCGAGAAGACCACCAGTTCACCATTGAGGACAAAATGAACGGTAAAATTCTAGTTTTTCCGCACCTCCTCTCGGGATCCCCTCTGTCCCACCAACAAGTTTTTGGGGACCCTGTGGGAATCGCGTCTTGGTTTTCAGGTTTTCTTCGGGTGGGGAACTAAATTATTCGTCGAACCACGTAATTAACAGAGTTTTGGTAAAGTGGGGGGGGGGTAAATGATTCCACCTAGATCTAGTGGTAATTATTCCCTATAGCTACGAGAGAAAAATTTGCGCGGTAACAACAAATAACCTAAACCTCACCACACAAGATTAACCTAAAATCCTACACGGGGGCTATTGACCCACCCGATAACCTAACCTAAACCCAATCTAACCTATCATACACCTAACCAAATCTAATAGCTCTAAAACCTCAGACCTAAGCGGCGGGAATATATAGTTAGATTTGGTTAGTTTGGGTTAGCTTCAGTTTAGATTTGGTTTAGTTAGGTTATCGGTGGGTCACAAGCTTTCCCTGCTCAGGGTATGGTTAATATTTTGGTTAGGTTAGGTTTATTTGTGGTTAGGCAATTTTCTCTGATTAAAGGGAATTACCCCTAGACTCTAGGAAATTTTGTACCCCCCCCTTACCAACTCTTGTATTACGTTTTTTTACGACGCAATCTATTTGTTCCCCAACCGAAACCCCGTGCCGTCCTCAACACTGATCCACCAAACTTGTTTGGGGGAAAGATAGGAGAAGAGGTATTGGCAAACACTAGAAATTTACCACGTGTTCATTTCGCCCAGTTGTTCATTCCATTTCTGCCAGACATTAATATAGAGCTACATGGACTCCGTGAACTGGATTCGTGTGGGCGCTTGTCCTCTTGATATGTGTTCGAATTGACTACATGTCGACGCAACGATGTCTTGTTGGCGAAAATGACGAAATTGCTCTAACCAAAGTAAAACCTCCCTATAACCAAAATTTACCCTACCCTACCAGTGGAGGGCTTGACCCCCGATATGACAATAAACACAAAACAATCACAAAAACCCAGTAACCAAATTTTAACTATCCTAACCTAACCATATCTAACCTAACCTAACCTAACCAAATCTAATCTAAACTACCCAAATCGTAACCTACCCTAACCTAAAGAAATCTAAGCATAACACTCCTACTCGGGGGGTTGGGGGTATTCCGATCACAACTACACAACGAATATAACCTAACCTCCTAGCATCCTATAGACTTCCCATAGTGTTGGCGAAACTGACCCGGATCCCAACCTATCCTTAATGTCGTCGAGCATCTTTTCCCTTCCCCGATTCTGTGTACATCTTACAAAAATATCGGTAATACGATGACATTCCATGCAAGTACCATGAGCATCATACACAGGTGTAATGTCACCCGTGGGTTATCAATTTGTTTAATGAGATAATAAGATAAATCAAGAGGGGGGGGGGATGCAAGGTTGTTGATGTTGGGTATAGACCTCAAGAGTAATTTCTTGGACTCGTCAAGTACACTTAAAAAACCATGATGTAGCACTACTTATTATTAGAAGTACGACACAAAAGGATACCGTCAATTATTAGGTTTTTTAATAACTAATCTATAACCATGAATATGTAACAGAACAGAAGCCTTACAAAGAGAAGACTCGCGAGGCAAACAATTCGAGTTATTTTTTGGGCGACAATTGGATATTTCCAGGTCGCTATATTTCCGTGCTCTCCGGCTTGACAACTAGAGAAGACCCTGAGGGGATGGTTGATGTTGGCGAAGGCTCTTAGACCAGCGAAACTTAGGTGGACACAGCAGAGTCTCATTAATAAGGGAAGTAACAATTAGCTCGTGAGCTCTAGTTCTGTGTCTATAGGGACACATTACTACCTACCATTTGCTTTACCTTTTTGACGAGGCTCTGTTTGACCTCTGTTTTCTTGTTTAGAACGCCTACTGCACTCAGCCATTACCTCAGGTCTTCTCTATGTAACCGTTGTCCACGAGAACCGAGCCATTAATATAGCACCTGGAATATCCAATTATTCGCGCAAAATAACTCGAATTCTTCCATCGCCCGGTAGTTTGTCCCGTCGTAGGTTCCACCCGCGGCGACCGCCCCGCCTTATCCCACAACTGCACGATGTAACCAAATCAGTGACGTATTTTATGGGTTAGGGTTCCATTGTGCGGGAAGTTCGGTCCTAAGATGTAAAAAATAGATACCGTTAGGTTACGTAAATCAATGCCCGCCATGTTAGGTTAGTTAACTAGCATGGAGGATGGGGGGGGCAACGCCCCCCCAGTTTATGTCGGAGTATGGAAGTTGGTTTATATATAGGAAGTATTTGGTTGAAACTGCACATTTCCGTAGCCATGAAGGTAGACAGAAATCATTTCTCACGCCAATTGTGTAGAGAATTTTGGTTCCTTGCGTACAAATTTACCCTTAATTTATATACCAGCACCCTTAAACTAATTCCATATTAGCATTCAACAATCTGAAAAACAAAAAAACAAGTGCAAAAAAGCAGTTTATCCTCACCGTGATAGGGCCGTTGGGGGGGTCATTACAACTGGGTCCAATTTACCCCAAGAGTTGTTTTTGTTCAACCCGGGGTAAATACGGATCCAAACTGGGGCATTGATCATACGAAAATGAGACAAGATAGAGCATTTTTTTTATATTTCATGTTAAAGTAGAGGAAAAACCTATTATACGTTATTTACAAAAAATGTACTCAGTCTCGTTTGATCCCATGAAAGTTTGCCAAATCAGCTGATTTTTGTAAACAAAATTTGCCGCAACCTTTTTTTTTTTCTGTCATTTTACTAATTTTCTATTTGGGTTTCTGGGTTCAGTTACATATGATATTTATATTCATATTAATACTAGAAATTTAAAATGGTTTGTTTTACTACATGGGTATTCAAAACTGTTACAACTCTTATTTATATTGAAACAAACACCAAAGCAAAAATGGCGGTCCGAATAGAACCGGTCCGTTGGAAGGACCAAATTACCCCGGTCGGCACTATACAGTGTTTTTCCTCTACTTTAACATGAAAATATAAAAAATGCTCTATCTTGTCTCATTTTTCGTATGATCAATGCTCAGTTTTGGGTCCGTATTTTACCCCGGTGACAAAAAACACTCACGGGGTAAATTGGACCCAGTGTAATGTACCCCTCACGGCATATCACGGTGAGGATTAACTGCTTATTAGCACTTGTTTCTTTTGTTTCAGATTGTTGAATGCTAATATGGAATTAGTTTAAGGGTGCTGGTATATAAATTATGGGTAAATTTTTACTCAAGGACCAGAATTCTCTACACAATTGGGAGAATGATTTCTGTTTATCTTAATGGATACGGTAAATGTGCAGTTTCAACCAATACTTCCTATAAACCAATACTCTCCTGACACAAACTGGGGGCTATGCCCACCCATACCTCCCTGCTAGTTACTAACCTAACATGGGCATTGATTACGTAACCTAACGGTATTATTTTACATTAGGACCGAAATTCCTTACCAACTTGGGAGTGTGGTTTCTGTTTACCCTTATGTTTAATTTCTAGGAAACATTTTTCGACGTGAGTTTTTCCGTCGCAAATCATTACTTTCGAAGATAATGACATGATTCCAGTAAGGGAGGAGTGGAGCCAACTGTTTACGTGCGCCTGCTCCTTCTTCCTCTTGTCCTGCATCGCCTCTGTTCTTTTCCCTGTGCCACGAGACACTTTTTTAAATGCAGATTTTTTTACATTAGTTTGGAGGTTAAGCGTGGTTGGTTGTTTAGTGAGTCAAAGGTGGAGTTAGGTTAGTTTAATTTTTATAGTCTCCTATCACAACTCGGTCTCCTTCTAATAAAACATCTTATATCTCTGAAAGAACTTCCTGCTTGTGACGGAAGCTCATAGAGATGTTTCCTAGAATCCAATAAGTAAACAGAACCATACTCCCCAATTGGTTGTAGGGAATTATGGCCCTAGTGTAAAGTATTAACTAAATTAAGTAACAATGCTTAGAAATTATAAAAGAAAAACAACATGACCTAGAAAAAGAAGAAAAAGACTAGTAACTCAAAGAATGGAACCCAAACCGTGTCGTGTTGGTCATCTTTTCCGCCTCCCCAGAGATGTAAGGGAACAGCTCACATAAGTGTTTGATTAGTGGCCATGGGCAATGGGCATGGTAGATATTTGTTTAAGTTTTTGGAGGTTTTGTCAAATTTAAAAAAAGATTTTTTTCTTTATATAGTGATATCCAATTTACCCCAGAGTTTAGGTCCGGATTTTACCTCCATTTAGTGTAACAATGCGGTCCGCACTTCGCAGTGTATTGCTAACAGCTATAAATGGACATTTGTTCAAACTTTAATGGACATATAGGTAGTGACCCTCCTATGATTGTCTTAAACTTTTGTTTGTTTATTTCAATCGATATGAAACTAGAACAAGATTTGTCAAAACCGGAACCAAATTACCCGGGTCGGCATCCTAAAATGAACTTTGTGGTTAAGGTTAGGTATGACTTTGTGGTTAAGGTTAGGTAATCTTTGTGGTTAGGTAGGTTATAGCTTTGTGGTGTAAGGTTAGGTTTATACTGTTGTGGTTAGTTAGGTTAGGTATAGTTTTTTTGGTTAAGTTAGGTTATGGTATACTTTGTGGTTAAGGTTAGGGTTAGGTTATGGTAAACTTTGTCGTTAAGGTTAGGTTACTTTGTGGGTTAAGGTTAGGTATACTTTGTGGTTAGGTTCGGTTAGGTGATACTTTGTGGTTAAAGGTTAGGTTAGGGTTCGGTTAAGAGTCATACTTTTGTGGATTAAAGGTTAAGGTGTTAGGGGTTAGGTTGGTATACTTTGTGGTTAAGGTTAGGTGTCGGTTAGGTATCTTTATGGTTAAGTTCGTTAGGTAGGTGATAGGTATACTTTGTGGTTAGGTTAGGTTAGGTATATTTGGGTGGTTAAGGTTAGTTTCAGGGTTAGATTTTACATATGATCGGACTTTATTTATTTTTTTGGGGGAAGAGCCATAAATCACTTATTATTTTGTGCTTCCCCCGACCCAAACACCCCGTATTCCCGTCCCCGCCCAGTTTCCCCAGCTTTGTTGGATATAGGGGGTAGAAAAAAATGATAGGGGTGACAAAAAGGCCTTCTTCCAAGTTTGTTACCAATAAAACAAGCACTCATGTGTAGAAACAAGGGGCAACCTATGTAGGGCAAGAAAAAATAGTGTGGTGTCTCTGAAAACGACTGCTAAACTCTCGTCCATTGATAACCGAAGCGACAAAAAGTGAACACAGATGCGCTGTTCAATATAAATGCCCCCCTGTTAACGAAGTTAGTCTCTTAATATCGATATTTGATCAACAATATACAACTAGACGGCCTAATGTCATGTATATATCCTCTTTTTTTAGACCTATTATACCCCTGTTTGGCCCTAGTTCTCAGGCCGTGTTTACACTGCCAGAAAGGATCCGGTCCCAGATCCGGGTGTTTTTTATGGACCCCCAGTTAGACATTTTATGAATATAAGCAAGATGTTCCATATAGATTGTTTTTATGTGACTTGTTTAATTATCCTTTCGACTACCTAATTTGGTATATTGTCTAGTGACTTTTTGCGTAATTTTATGGCTAACGACGGACATTTTTTATAGCAAAGGAAAGATCTTGGGCGTGAGGTGTTAAATGTCACCATCAGCTACTGTTACTGACGGGAGTGTGTCAGGACGGACGGGATAGTGTAGGGAAACTACCGGTAGATAACAGTGACTCGCAGTTCTACGTGTTTCTTCTTTGTTATTTACAAACGTTGTTGGTGGCGTTAATACATACATTGGTAGCATCATGATTTCAGAAAGTTAGAAGGGTCCTATCCTCGGAAAGTTCTGGTGGTGTCTTTTGTGTGTCTTCACATCTGGTGTCATGCTTAGGGCTATACATGAACAATGACAAAAATAAAAACCGAGTGGGCGACCATCACTATCCTACTACAGTAAAGTCGCCAGCTAGCTTTTAAACTGCCGACAGGTTTAGAGAGTCCGCCCTCTGGGAAAGTTGTAGGGAAATTAGAGGTAAAGTAAACAAGTCTCTAGTATATATTACGTCTCAATCGGTAAGATACTTGGTTATAAAGAAATCCTGCTGCCAACGTAAAAATAATTCTATTCAAGTTTGAAGATCTGGCAAGTTGCTTGTGTCCTGTCCGCCCGAAAAGCTATTGTTTACTGTCTGTCATCGTAGCGCGAAGGAAAAACGTGAGGAAAGCAAATGACGCCAAGTTTTACTTGCAGCTTACAAAAGCATAAAACAACGCTGAAACAGGGTAGATTATACGCAGATATAAACTTTACTGTGTAAAGTTTCAGTGGCACATAAAAATCAGGTAGTGATGCTATAATTTCGTAATATTTGGCGCCTGGCTACTTCACTGGTGCAGGTGCGACATTCACTGTTATCTACGGTAGGTGTATGCGCGGGGAATGGTGGTAAAGAGTTTGTGCTTGATTTCCGTCCGTAACCACA
Organism: Chionoecetes opilio; assembly: GCA_016584305.1. Taxonomy (NCBI): domain Eukaryota; kingdom Metazoa; phylum Arthropoda; class Malacostraca; order Decapoda; family Majidae; genus Chionoecetes; species Chionoecetes opilio. Next base: position 238,956 of record JACEEZ010019290.1, on the reverse strand, counting down.
AACTGCACTCTTTATTAGACCACTTGTACTTCACTCGAATCATTACACTGAAACTAGGGACACAACTCACTGTTATAGAACAAGTCATGGACGACTTCACTCGCTTCAAGTAAACTTACTATATGGGGTATCACGCGCGTATCACAGGGACAACGGTCACAATATGCGGTTGGGTTCGTGCATTCACTCCTCACTGCCACCTATTCTAACCTATTTCACCATAAACCAGGCATCCCTCCGAGGTTTTAATGTAACACGGAAGGGCAGTGACGACCGACACTGTCACTTATCACAACGCCGATTCCTCCGGTAAGTAAGGAAATTTAAGCGAAAACAGGATGAACACAAGAGATCGGTAGTCCAGACACAAAGAAACACGCCGGGAGGTTACGTGCTCGGTGCTTCCTCCTCTGCCTGGGCAATCAGCTGATTTCTGCTCAATGACGTCTTTCCCTCAAACACAACGCACAGAATTTTAATAACGTTAAATATCCTTTTAGACTGAATTATTATCAATTTAGGGAATTTACGTTTCCCTTTTTTATATTAAACCCTACAGAGTAGAAAATATCTTACGGTCATTAGTTTTTAATATTTAATAATACGTCGTGATGAATTAGTACACCAGTTGCTGTTTCTTTACGTGATAAGTATATTGTGTCGAAGTAAGGTATCTTGAAGAACACTGTACGCTAATCGTGGTTTAAATAATTCTAGAACCAAATTATTTCATTGTTTTCCTAATAACAACTCCCAAAAAAAAGATATATGAATTGGGCATATTCGTTACCACAGAATGAAATAATGATACACAAACTGTGACATACAGAAAATGGGAACTTGGAGTAGCAGGCTTAGCACTAAAAAATCGAGAAGCTACCGAATTTTTGTACCCAAACAGCAGCGCTATGTAAGTCGTGGTCGTAAGGACGCTATCGTTATCTATTTAGGGCGAGCTGCAGCTGCTATCGTGACAGCTATCGCTGTATGTCTGTCTATCGGGACGTTAAAAACTCTGTTACTTGTGGCCTTCATCTCTACCTTGCCGTCCCCCCTTTTTTTTGCACGCCCCTTCCCATCCCCCCTCTTTCCATTCACCTCCACGCCACGCCCCGCACTCTCCACCCCCTACTCCACCACCGTGGTGATGCCACCCCCGGGTCTCCGTTTAACCACTCACATCAGAGAGCGTCACGGAGAGGGTTCACTGGCGGGCCGTCCCTTTTTGGATTTGAACAGGTGGCGCCGGCTATGCTGATGGTTCAATCCGTCAAAAAGTGTCACCAAACAATGCTTATATCATTACTTGTCACGGTGTTGTGCTTATTTCAATACCCCAGAGACGCAAATATATGGTAGGTATTAAGTTTGTAAATAAATGACTGAAGTGGTATTGAGTGGATGTATTTTTTTTGTTATTACCCTTTTGTTCCTGTCTGTATTTACATACCGAGCCCCGTCATTCCATAAATTGTCTCCAGATCTTAATACCCTCTCCCCCCCGCACAGGGCTTTTTGTTTTGGCTGGAAGTCAAAAATTGGGTGGGTGGTGGATGGGTAATGGGTGAGTGAGATGGGGTGGGTGGTGGGGATGGTAATGGCGCGGGTGTAGGGTGATGGGTGAGTGAAATGGGTGTGGGGTGAGGGGGTGTGAGGGAATGTGGTGAGGGGGTGATGGGTATGGGTGAGTGAATGGGTTGGGGTGAGGGAATAGGTGGGGGGTGGATGGGTAAGTAAATGGGTGAGTGAATGGGTTGGTGGGTGTGGGTAATTGGGTGAGTGAATGGGTTGGGGGATGATGGTGTAATGGTGAGTGAATGGGTGGGGGTGATGGGTAATGGGGTGTGGGGTGGCTGGGTTGTCTGAAATGGGTGGGGGGTGATGGGTGATGTGAATAGGTGGGGTTGATGGGTTACTGGGTTTGAGTGACTGGGTGTGGGGTGCTGGGGATGATGGTGCGTGATGGGTGGGGGGTGATGGGTATGGTGAGTGTATGGGTGGGGGGGTTGATGGGTAATGGGTGAGTTATGGTGGGGGGTGATAGTAATATGGGTGAGTGAATGGTGGGGGGTGATGGGACATGGGTGATTGTGATTTAAATTAATCGTCCAGACCCCTAACTTGTTTAGTGCCGAAATAATGTTGAACATGGACATTCAAACACCTAAGCCACCAAAAATAAGTTGAATTCACAGGCCTTATTTAAAATCCGTAAAAAACACGACTTTTTGGTTAAAAGATGCGAAAAAAAAAAGTCTTTGTCCCTCCACCGGCTACGCATGTTATTGATGAGTACTCCCACAAGGGAACGCTCCAATGTAACAACGTCTCTTCTGCGTCTCTGTGAGACCTGTCGGCCCATGTTATGATGATCGAATTGTCTGTGGTGTCAGACAGTGAATCTGTCCGCTGTGATAGATCTAGAGTCCGATGCTCAATCTGAGACCGAACCTAAATGACGCTGCTCGCGTATATGAGGAAAAGGAATCCTCAGATTGTGGGTGGGAGGCCCGACCCTTAAATGTTTTGAGGCCAGAAGTACGAAGGGTGGATGAACAGGTGTTAGCGGAGCCTGCTGAATCGGTTCAACACTGACTGACTAACAACACACAAACACGTCTACACACACACACAGGAACACTACTCACACAGACACACACAACCTACTACAATCGACAGCACACACAACACACGACCACTACGTAACTGACACACACAAACACTACTATACACACGACACACCACACTACTGACACACACACACAGCACACCACTACTACACCCACACACCAAGACACTTACTACAAACACACAACACACTACTACTACAACACACACACCCAACACTACTACAACACACACCACAAAGCACACTATTACACACACACACAAACACTATGTACACACACACACAACACTATTACACAGCAAACACACACACACACACAACCACTACGACACACACACAAAACACTACACAACACACACAACAAACACTACTACACACACACACACACAAACACTACTCACACACAACAAACCACACCTACACACAACAACACTCCTACACACAACACACACACACACAACACTACTACAAACACACACAAACACTACTACACACACAACGACAAACACTCAATACTCACAACACACACACAAAACACTACTACCACACACACAAACACTATTACACACACACACAACCTTTACACCACACACGCACAAACACTACTACACACACACACTACAAGAACTACTAGCACACACACACACACACAAACACTACTACACCACACAAACACTCCACACACACACAACAAACACTAACTACACACACACAAAAACACTACTAGCGCACACACACACACACACAAACACTACTACTCACACCCAGGCACACAAACACTATACGCACAACACGACACACACACACACACCAAACACTACACTACACTCAGCACAACACACACAAACCTACGTACACACACACACACACACACACACAAGACACTACTACAGCAACACACAACACTATCTACACACACACACACAAACAGCTACTACACCAACAACCACAAACACTACTACCCACACAGGCACACACACACACACAGCCAGGACCAACACACCCAAAACCCCCCCACACGACACAACACACACACTACTACTGCAGCACACACAGCAAACACACTACACAGGCACACACAAACACTACGCGACACACACACAACATCAGACGCGATAGTAGCCTCCTTTTGCCTACGGTCACCGTGTATCCGTGGCTCAATCTGCTGCCTCAGAGGTAAGAACGTGAGTTGTTTACCTTTTTTTTTCAGTTTGTTTAGCCTTGATCTGCCTGTTTGCCGAAGCAGGCGTTTTCGAAAGCTCGGGAAATTTACAGATTTTGATTGCGGATTATATCGAAAAACCGGCGGACTGGATGTGCAAAAGTGACAACATATTTTGATACCACTCGATAATGGCTATAACCTAACTACAAATCAAAATCAGGAATGATGGAAAGTGGTCTGGACGATTATTTAATGCAAAAAGGATGAATGTGCCAGACCAGGGAATGGGTGAAACGAATGGGTGTGGGTTGATGGGTAATGGGGTGAGGTGAATGGGTGGGGGGTGAATGGGTAATGGGTGAGTGATGTGTGTGGTTGATGGGTAATGGGCGAGTGGAGATTTACCTCCCCTTCTTGTGTCCGTTTATTTCTTTCCTCGTCCAGTTCATCTTCTGACTCTCATTTTCAATTCCCGTCCAATTTCTTCCTTACTCTCCTTATTTTCCTATCTTTTCCTCTTCTCTTATATCTCCCTTCCTTCCCTCTCTCACACCTTCCATATCACCCCATCAACACAACAAGGAAGGGGGGCGATTCCCCTCTATCTGCACGGGCACTTGTGCAGTGCGTGCACCACACGCTAGGATCGCTGTCCGTCCATGAAGTCAAAATGGTGCGGCCATGTTATATCGTGCCCGAATTGACACCTCTCGGTGAAGCTCTCGTGCTCACAGGCATACCCGCGTCACCAACCATCACAACGCCTTCTCTATCGCTCCCCCCCCATCCCGTTTTGCCGCCCACCAACACCAACACTCCCTTCTTCATTACACCCCCACCTTTCCGCCCCCTTCTTATGACCAACACCCACCCCTGTGTGGGGCTGGTTACTAGCTCTTGACTGGCTATCGGTTTTTTGGAAATACTTTTCATGGCACCGTCATGGCACTGTCGTGGTTTATTGGCTCTTCGTGACGACAAAATTAGCCATTAATTTTTCATTCGTGACTTAGGCCCAGTTGAAGAAATGGACGTTTGCCATCAGAGTACACGATAGTGAGTATGGGGTGCCCCGTGCCCATCGTTATATCCATGTTTTTAGATAAGTTTCATGAACGGCTGATTTTGCCACACGCCCATCGGCATGAATGTCCCCCTACGTCGGGAGCGAGATGTATGCTACCCGAAAACCCGTACGAATAACTGAAGTGATAATATTTACTACGATAAAGAAATTCATGTCCTGTCATTTTATCATGAATTTTGTTTGTCCTGTTCTGTAACATAAAAATACCTAATAGCTGGTTTATTACGCAGATGCGTTTTCAATAGAAAGAGGCGGTCGAAAAGAGTTTCACAAGTTCTGGATTTGTCATTTTTGGTTACCATTACAACGCCAACGCTGTGTTCACCGTCCACCTCTCTCTCCTCTCTCTCTCGCGGCATTCCCGTCCAGCGTCTCTCTCTTCGTCGACGTCGCATCGGTCGCTCTCCTCTGTCTCTCGTTCTCGTCTCTCCTCTCTCTCCTCCTCTCCTCTGCTTCAATCCTGCTCTCTATCTCTCTCTCTCTCTCATGGTTACAATTTCATTTGGCGTTTCTGCTAGATGATTCTAGGTCATAATGTTTAGTGCCATATTACTTATTATCATTTTAGAAATGGTAACTGCATAATGTAACACATACATTCAATCATAGTTAAGATTTCTGTTCACTTATATCCCGCGGGAATAGGTGACCGAGCGATTATTGGCCGGTATTGTTGTAGGGCTGCAAAGGATCCGTTTGAGAACCCTATAGGTGCTGTCCGATGATGGCGTTCACAGGCGTGGTATTTGAGTCAGTCTTCTTCCGGAAGACACGTACACATGAGGTAGGGTGTAGTGACTCTATCCTCATGAGTGTCAAGATGGACTCCGCGCCCGCCTTGCCCCATATCACCCGCCGCTGTCAATAGGTGGCGTGCGGACATCCATACCGCCTTGTCTTTGAGAGTTCACGGCAACTAAAAATTATGAATTAGCTGCGCTTTATTGTCGGGGGCTTAGTACCGCGTTGTTCTCCCTCAAAATGTTATTACATATTGAATATGGTTGATTATCGATGTTTCAAATGGAGAAGATATTTGATAATATATGGTGGCTCATTGATATATTCCAAAAATCGAGGTAGGGGGGTTACGTGCCGACGAATTTTTTGCCCATTGGGCACACGATTGGGGGTGAATGACGCTGTTCTTGAACCTGTGCCGTCGGGCAATTGTCCACGCCGGAGACTCTATAGGCAAACGATGAGACAACCTTCTTGCAAACTGGGCCCTAGGGAGTCATAGGTATAAGTCATAGGTATAAGTCATAGGTATGTAGTATAGGTATAAGTCATAGGTATAAGTCATAGGTATTAGTATAGGTATAAGTCATAGGTATAAGTCATAGGTATGTAGTATAGGTATAAGTCATAGGTATAAGTCATAGGTATGTAGTATAGGTATAAGTCATAGGTATAAGTCATAGGTATAAGTCATAGGTAACTAGGGCGGCGTTAGAATCACCGTGGACGAACAGATAATGGAAGAACGGGTATANCCTCCTCCTTCCTCCCTCTCATATCTCTCATTTATCCCCCCTTTTTTCTCTCCTCCTACCTTCCTTTTTCTCTCCCTTCTCTCCTCTCCATCCTCTCCCTTTCTCTCCTTCCTTTCCCTCTCCTCTCTCTCATTTATCCCTCCCTTTCTCTCCTCCTACCCTCCTTTCATCCCCTTCCTTCTCTCTGCTCCTTCCTTCTCCCTTTTCTCTCCTTCTTCCCTTCCTTCTCTCCTTCTCTCCTTAGGGCGTAATGTGATAGAAGGTCATAGAATAGATCAACACACACACACACACACACACACACACACACACACACACACACACACACACACACACACACACACACATAAGCAAACCTTAGGACATGCTCTTACGTTCCCTTTCCGTCCTTTAGTATACCAAGAAGAGAAAAAGGGAAAAAGAAAAACAGATAATCACACTCACAAAAATTCGTGTCAACAAAACCGAAGAAAACTTTCAGAGGGTCAAAAAAAGTCTAAGAAAAGAAACCGAAAAAATAGAAAACACAAAGAGTCCACTTACGAATCATTTTGTTCGCTTTTTTTTCTGATTTTCTTTTCTAAATAAGAGAAAGAGGAGGAGGAGGAAGGGCTGAAGGAGATTTAGGAAGATAAATACAGAAGGCAAAGAATGGAAAAAAAGGTCCAATAGAAGAAAAAAAGAAGAAAAAAGGCCCAATAGAAGAAAAAACAAAAAAAGGCCGAAGAAAAAAGTATGAAAAGAAGAATGAAAAAGGCCAAAATTGAAGAAAAAATGTAATGAAGAAAAATTGAAATGGCATTAGAAGGATAACAGCGATTGAGAATAAGAGTGGAAGAGTGGAAGAGTGGAAGAGTGGAAGAGAAAAAACAGCAATAAAGGACAGGAAGGAGGAAAGCAGGGAAAGATAAGCTGCCAAGGAGAGGTAAGGAGGCTGAGGGAGACTCCTGCGAGGATCAATGAAAGCTTCCTGCCTCGAGTCTCCTTGTCGAGGCCGCGAGGAGGAGGACCAGCGAGGGAAATATAGTCGCAAGAGGCTAATAGAGAAAAAAAAAATTGAAGAAACCGAATTAAACAGTAGTTAGCGAGGAGGAAAAAAGAGTAACAGTGTCTTGCCAAATGAGAGAAAATGTTGAAGTAAAAAATATACCATTTGATATACAGTAAACCCTCTCTAATTCGAACTAATTGGGGAGAGACTTGGGTCGAATTAGCCGAAAGTCCGAATTATCCGATGGTTATCTCTCGAACCTCCACACAGTAATAAGTCACTCAAACATTCTAAAACAGTACAGATTGTATTACTTGTATTCACCAAAACCATTGTGTTTATACGATAATTATAAGTACACACACTTATAATACCACGAACATGATAATAATAATAATAATAATAATACAAATTCCAACAGAATATATACACATAAATATAGTATTCCCAGATTTTTATAAGTACGTACTTTGAAAATCGCATGGGTGGCTCAAATAGGGATTAATAATAATAATTATTATTATGAAAATACTAATACTGATCATTGTATTGAAGTAATGATTAATCTAGCAATGCCTATCATATGTTTATCTCGTGGAGTAAGTTTTGTCTAATATGTGTTTTTTAAGGAATATCTGGAAGTATCATGTCATTGTGAATTGGCTGAAATAGGGACTTCTAATCATTGTAACTGAAAACTGACTCCAGATTCGTGTTCAGCATGTCCGATAACTGCTAGGAACTAATTTTCAAGCAAATCAATTTTTCAAAAAAAATTGCAAATTTTACAGGGGCAAAATTTGCCTTTTTTTTTTTTAAACTAGATTTGCTTGAAAATTTGTTCCTAGCAGTTATCGCGCATGCTGAACACGAATCTGGAGTCAATTTTCAGTTACAATGATTAGAAGTCCCTATTTCAGCCAGTTTACAATGACATGATACTTTCAGATATTCCTTAAAAAACACATATTAGACAAAACTTACTACAAGAGATAAACATATGATAGGCATTGCTAGATTAATCATTACTTCAATACAATGATCAGTATTAGTATTTTCATGATAATAATAATAATTATTATTAATCCCTATTTGAGCCACCCATGCGATTGTTTCATTAGGCAGCATTCAGTTTCCGTCGAGATTCAGGCAACAACGTGCGTGCGTGCGTGCGTGCGTGCGTGCGTGCGTGCGTGCGTGCGTGCGTGCGTGCGTGCGTGCGTGCGTGCGTGCGTGCGTGCGTGCGTGCGTGCGTGCGGTGCGTGCGTGCGTGCGTGCGTGCGTGCGTGCGTGGGCGTGCGTGCTTTGCCGTGCGTGCGTGCGTGCGTGCGTGCGTTGCGTGCGTCCCGTCCCGGGTGCGTGCGTGCGTGTGTGTGTGTGTGTGTATGTGTGTGTGTGTGTGTGTGTGTGTGTGTGTATGTATGTGTGGTGTGTGTGTGTGTGTGTGTGTGTGTGTGTGTGTGTGTGAGTTATATCTCCCACTATTTCATTCTTCATTGAGTTAAAGTTTTCATTTATATTATACATTCTCTCCTCCACCTGCATCCATAATTCTCTAGTGTTTTTCCTCTGAAGTTCTCGTGTGTGTGTGTGTGTGTGTGTGTGTGTGTGTTTATTTCCAGCAATTATCTTTTTTTTTTTAATCCCTCCTCTTTATCTTCTCCTTTAGTAAAAAAAATCTCTCATTTATCCTTTCTGGCTAGACTGTTGACCGGTTTTCAAGTAACTGTCTTTTCTCTCCCTCCTTTCCTGACTGTCTCCTTCCCTCCCACCCTCCCTCCTTCCCTCATGTCCTCACTCCCTTTACCTTCCCTCCCACCTTCCCTTTCTCCCTCCCTCCTTCCCTCCCCTCCCCCCTTCCTCCTTCCCTCCCCCCTCCCTCCCCTGGCAGTATTCACAACAGTAACACTTATGATCACTCTCCTTGACTGCCCAAGCCTCATAACCGTTCAGTGGCAGCTGTCTCATCCTCTCCCTCCCTCCCTCTCTCTCTCTCCTTTTCCCTTTCTTCTCTCTCTCCTACTTAACTTTTTGCCATCTCTTCTCCGTTGTTATGTTTCTTTATTCGTGTATTCTCTCTCTCTCTCTCTCTCTCTCTTCTCTCTCTCTCTCTCTCTCTCTCCCCTTCTCTCTCTCCTTCTCTCTCTCTCTCTCTCTCTCTCTCTCTCTCTCACTGCCACCGGGACACACATCACCATTAGAGGTAAATACTTGCTCGCATATTCATAGTCTCCCTGCTGTCACCGTCACCTGCCTCCTCTATGCTAACAAAAAACTCCACCTCCTTATTGTGGTCCTCAGGCAAGACTTTCAGGTTTATCCCCCCCCCCCAACCCCCCCACCCCACACACCACACACACACACGCCGGCAGGGTCGCTCAGTAATACCCTGGCAATGTATACGTATCATACCCTGTTACCCTGTTATCATTACCTATACCACATCACTTACCTCATAGTTTTCCCTTAAAATAATCAGGTTTTTAATGAGTCACGTGTTCAGAGAAGCGACCTGGTGACAAAATAAATGATCAAAATAAATAAACACTCGATATGTGTTAAATAAATACAGTATGACTTCCAACACTTCTTCGTAACTGTTAATATAATAAGCTTGATTAGTCCGTCATTCATAATTTAACATAAGTTTTACCTCACGTATCACATGCGACGATATTCCTTCATTTGTAGTAGAATTTAAAGTTTCAGAATATATAAAAAAAAGAAGGAAGATACACACCAAGCTCCTCCTCGGCATCGCTAATTAACCCTCGAAGGAACAAGGGAAGCACGTTCAGGATGGCGCATTAACACACACACACACACACACAACATTACCATCCTTATACCCTTGGCGGCTCCACTTCCACAGTAATATAGCCTTTCCTTTCTCTCCCCTCTCCTCTCTCTCCCCTCGCCTGCCACGCACCGTCAATCGCCCCCTCAGCCACACATGATTCTCCCCTCACTCTTAACTACCCAGAATCACCCTCGTCGTCCCCCCCTTCATCCTCTTTAAGGGCGAATATAAGCTAGTGTTCTGTTTGTTACACTTATACCTTCTCAAAATCCCTTACAAAATTGAATATAAGCTAGTGTTCTGTTTGTTACACTTATACCTTCTCAGAATCCCTTACAAACTGATTCCTAACTTATTGAAACTCTTGTAAGAATCCTTTAATTCCTTCACGCCCAGACCTTTCTTTTGCTATAAAAAAAAGTATGTTGTTAGCCATAAAATTACGAAAAGTAACTGACTATACCAAATTAGTTAATCGACAAGGATACTAAACAGGACATATATATAACACAATGCGTATATTCACTAAAAATCGTCTAATGTTACCCAAATTACAATGGAAATTACGTTCTGGGCCTCAAGTGGTTAAACTCCTAAACTATTGAAGGTCTTGAATACATTATGGTATACCAGATGGTGAATTAACTGACTCACAAAAGGGGCTTAGAAAATATCAAACATTAAATCTGAGTTCATCATAAATTCAAGGTAATCTAATTTCGTGAATAGAGGCGGTGCAGGCGGGGCATCATAAAGCATCCAACCCTTTATGTGGAGGTTCAGACCCTAAGCTGGTGTACTGTGCGACCCTCAACCCTCGAGAGAGCAGGATTCATTAAGTTAGTGTATCAACAGGTAGTTTATTTATGTAACGTCGGCAAGGTATAGTTAATATTGTAAACGTTTCTTAATGGCGACTGGAAACGAGGCTGACGAATTACTTGAAGAGAGAGTAGGTATAAGAGGGAGCTAAGTGACGAACACACACACACACACACACACACACACACACACACACACACACACACACACACACACACACACACACACACACACACACACACACACACACACACACACACACACACACACACACACACACACACACACACACACACACACACACACACACACACATACATACACACACACACACACTTGCAGTATTCGTAACATATCGTCCATCTCAAGTGTCTCATAAAACACAGCTGGACATAAAGTATTCGAGAAAAAAAATGACACAAGTAAAATTCGTGGTTCTCATGTGCATAACAAAACATTTTACTTAGCAAACACAAGGCGACGCTTAACACCTGTCTTGTTCCTTGCGTCCCTTGACAACAAATAAGAGAGCAGTGAAAGATGTCCCTTAACGCAGTCTTCTTCTGTCCACGTCTCTCCCTCCCGTCCCTCGACCACCTACAGGCTACAGACAAGAGAGGAGTGAAAGATGTCCCTTAACGCAGTCATCCTCCTTCCACGTCTCTCCCTCCCGTCTCTTGGCCACCCACAAACAGAAGAGCAGTGAAAAATGTCCCTCAACGCTGTCTTCTTCTGTCCACGTCTCTCCCTCCCGTCTCTTGGCCACCCACAAACAGAAGAGCAGTGAAAAATGTCCCTTAACGCTGTCTTCTTCTGTCCACGTCTCTCCCTCCCATCTCTTGGCCACCCACAAACAGAAGAGCAGTGAAAAATATCCCTCAACGCTGTCTTCTTCTGTCCACGTCTCTCCCTCCCGTCTCTTGGCCACCCACAAACAGAAGAGCAGTGAAAAATGTCCCTTAACGCTGTCTTCTTCTGTCCACGTCTCTCCCTCCCGTCTCTTGGCCACCCACAAACAGAAGAGCAGTGAAAAATGTCCCTCAACGCTGTCTTCTTCTGTCCACGTCTCTCCCTCCCGTCTCTTGGCCACCCACAAACAGAAGAGCAGTGAAAAATGTCCCTCAACGCTGTCTGCTTCTGTCCACGTCTCTCCCTCCCGTCCCTCGGCCACCTACAGACAAGAGAGCAGTGAAAGATGTCCCTCAACGCTGTCTTCTTCCGTCCACGTCTCTCCCTCCCGCAGACTCCCTCTCGCTCTTAACCTGGTCGCCGTCCCGAGATAAAACACTTTTCAAGCCCATGAATGTTTAAGAGCCTCGGGGAGAGAAAAACCTAAAGTGAGTTAGCGACGTACAGCCACAAACTTGGGTCTTGTTTTTCTCTCTTTTACTTTATTTTGTGCCTTGTTCCGCGACGCTAAAAATTCGGTGCAACATGGGATGGAAAAATAATTAATTCTATTGTTATACGATTCTGAATGGGTGACGAAATTGAGCACTATAGTAAAAGTTAATGGTGATTGTATACAAATAACTGAATGGTTAGATTATCAAGGCGATTAAGACACACACACACACACACACACACCCACTCACACACACACACACACGTACAGTCCCCTCTCACACACACACAAAGAAAACACCAATACTCGCTTTATCATACAGGTATAGACACAAATATAATTGAGGAAACTTATAAGCGACCCACAAAAACGCGACACACGCCTTCACTCGCCAACGTGTCACGCAACAAACACCAAAAAGTCGATACAGTGTACGTGTTATTACCTTGACAACCCAATTTTAACCTATTAGCAGAAGGACACAAGATCGTAAATTCCTTCGCTATTACCTTCAAATTCGCTATACGTCGTTCTTGCCTCTTCCTCTTCCTTTTCCTCTTCCTCTTCCTTCTCCTCTTTCTCTTCCTCTTCCTCTTCCTCTTCCTTCTCCCTCTATTTCTCCTTTTTTATATTCCGTTTCCTACTCCTTATATTTTTTGTTCTGCATCCTCTTTCTTCTCTTAATTCTTCATTTCCCTTTATTCCTCCTCCTCCTTCTCCATAACGCCGAAAACATGTGTAATGTATTCACAAATAAACTCCAATCGGTGGTGGAAAAACATGTTCCCATGGTAAGAAAACGTTTGAATAACATAAACAGACCCAGTTGGATGAATAATGAGATCCAACAAATCATCGGCAGAAAGCGCCGAGCGTATAAAGTTTACAAACGATCAAATGCAGACTGCGATTCTAGAGAATACAATGACGTAAAACGTCGCTGCAAAGGACTAATTAAGTCTAAAAAGCGTGAGTATGAAGAAAAAATTGCAAAGGAATCCAAATCAAACCCGAAAAGGTTCTTTCAATACGTTCGAAGTAAGAAAAACGTCAAAACAAGTATTGGGCCACTGAAAGATAATAATAATATCTTGGTAAATGATAATAAGAGTTATGGCGTTCATACTAAATGAATACCTTAATGCGGTATTTATTAAAGAAGACGAAACTCCATTACCAGAACCAGTAAACATGTATGCGGGACTCGAAAGGGATAGACTGGTAATAGGAGAGATAACAGTAGACGAAATATCAAAGTATTTGCTGAAACTTGACCCAGCAAAATCCGTGGGGGTGGACGAAATCTCGCCGCGACTACTTCGCGAATGTCACAGTCAACTTTCGCTCCCATTAAAGATTATTTTCAATAAATCGCTAATGGACAAAAATGTTCCTAGTATGTGGAAATTAGCTAATGTTATACCGATATTCAAGAAAAGGAGCAAGAGCCTTGCAAGTAATTATCGCCCAATTAGTCTAACGTCCGTGATTGTTAAACTATTTGAGAAAATATTGCGGGATAAAATAGTGTCTTTTCTCGATGAAAATAACTCAATACTAAACTCCCAGCATGGATTTCGAAATAAGAGATCCTGCTTAACAAACCTACTGGATTTTTTTTAGTGTCATTTATTCAAACTGGGACGCTAAAATTCCCTCGGATGTAATATACCTTGATTTTCAGAAAGCCTTCGATACAGTTCCCCATAAGCGACTGTTGACCAAGCTAAGGGCACATGGCTTAGGAGAGCAATTATGTTCATGGATTGGCGATTGGCTTTCAAATCGTAAACAACGGTAGTAATAAATGGCGAGGCATCTGATTGGTTAGATGTTACTAGTGGGGTGCCTCAGGGCTCGGTCTTGGGTCCTACTCTTTTTATGATATATATCAACGATCTGGACTGCGGACTTGTATCTAAAATATCGAAATTTGCAGATGACACCAAATTAGGCGGTAAAGCATATACTAGAGAAAACTGCGAACTCATACAAAGTGATCTCGACAAACTATCAGATTGGAGTGATAAATGGCTATTAAAATTCAATGCCGATAAATGTAAAGTAATGCATATAGGCAACGATAACCTCAAATATAACTATCAAATGCAAAATAAATCGTTAACTGAAGTACAGCAGGAAAAGGATTTAGGTGTCATCATCAGTAATGATCTGAAAACCAGTCCGCATTGCCTAGCTGCCAGTAAATAGGCAATATGATGTTGGGCTTTATTAAACGTAACTTTGAACATAAAACTCCGAAAGTAATGACACAATTATACACGTCCTTGGTTAGGCACACTTGGAATATGCCGTTCAATTCTAGTCGCCCTGTTTTGTAAGAGATCAAGCCCAAATTGGAATCAGTGCAAAGAAGAGCAACCAACAAATTCGATCTCTGCGAAATTCACTTATGAAGAGAGACTGCGAAACTTAATATGTTTTCCTTAAAGGATCGTAGAATCCGTGGGGACTTGATAGAAACCTTTAAGATCCTAAAAGGTTTTGATGTCATTAATCAAGAGAACCTATTCGAGCTTTCAACTCAAGTGACAACAAGAAATAATGGTTTAAAACTAAACGGTCAACGTTGCATCACCGATCTCCGTAAAAATTATTTCAATGTTAGAGTCGTTGATCGATGGAACAAGTTACCAGCAAATGTTGTCGGAGCCAGCACAATAACTACATTCAAAAACAGACTTGATGCGCACTGTAAAGTAAATGGGTATTGATAGTGCGAATTCGTATCTAGTCCCCCGTATCGATTAGATGTAGTGGTAGTGGTAGTTGTAGTTAGTATTTTTCATATCCTATCATTCTGCACTATGAAACTTCCATGTTCCTATCCTCTTTAGGGACATGGTATAATTTTCCAACTGTTTTCTTACAAGTAGTTGATAGTTAGTAGTATGTAGTTTAGCAGATACCCTCGCTATGGACCAATAGGTCTCCTGGTGTCTGTTATTCTATGTAATCCTATGTAATCCTCCTCCTCCTGCCACTCCTTCTACTCCTCTTTCTCCTATTCCTTCCCTTATCTAAGCAATGTCGTCCAATCAAGCTTTATTAATCACTCTCAAGATTGATGATAGAGATCGACTTTTCACGCGCGTATACTCTTGATTGATGAAGAACCATCAGCCACTACCTCCTGCAGGCGACGCTGACGAGGACGACGACGAGAACATGGAATTTACCAACCAATGAAGCAGGGAGAGAGAGAGAGAGAGAGAGAGAGAGAGAGAGAGAGAGAGAGAGAGAGAGAGAGAGAGAGAGAGAGAGAGAGAGAGAGAGAGAGAGAGAGGAAAGAGGAAGCGAGTAGTTTCCATGCTGCACACTCCAACTCTCTCTCTCTCTCTCTCTCTCTCTCTCTCTCTCTTCTCTCTCTCTCTCTCTCTCTCTCTCTCTCTCTCTCTCTCTCTCTCTCTCTCTATGATCACCCCGCCTTCGTCACTGTCACGCATTTGACATTCGCACAAAAGTAACAAGCACCACCCCTCACTCTCTCCCTCACTCCCTCTCTCATAACTCCTTCCTCACTCAGAACCTCAGCCTAGAGCCTCCTTCACCTGCCACGTCCCTCATACAACATCGACCTTATACCCTTCCGTACCCTACATCTCCTATAACCCGTCCCTAGTCCCTCACCCTTACCCCTAACCCCTTCCTCTAACACCATAGTTCATCCTCCTACCCCTACCCAACCCCTTCCTTTCAACCCCCTTCCCTCCCCTTCCACCCCTTTCCCTTCCCTTCCACAAACTTCCCTCCCTTTCCACCCCCTTCCCTCCCCTTCCCTTCCCTCCCCTTCCACCCCCTTCCCTTCCCTTCCACCCCCTTCCCTTCCCTCCCCTTCCTGCCCCTTCCCTTCCCCTTCCAACCCCCTTCCCTTCCCATCCACCCCCTTCCCTTCCCTACCACCTCCCTTCCCCTTCCCTTCACCACCCCCTTCCCTTCCCTACCACCCCCTTCCCTCCCCTTCCTCCCCCTTCCCTCCCCATTCCCCCCCTTTCCCCTCCCTTCTAACCCCCCCTTCCCTTCCCATCCACCCCTTCCCTCCCCTTCCACCCCCTTCCCTCCCTTCCACCCCCTTCCCTTCCCTAGTCCTACCCCTTCCACCCCTTCCCCTTCGCTTCCCTTCTTCCCCCTTACCTCTGCCCACCCTCTTCCCTTAACACTCTGGCTCCGCGATACTAAATCATCTAAAACCGTCCGTGGAAGTCGTGGCTTGACGGATAACTCGTGTTTTTTTGCCGCACTTTATCACGAGAAGGATAGATGAGGTGGAGAAGTAAATGCTATACTATATAACTATATATTTCCCCTTTGAAAAATTCTAATAAAAATACGAATATATATCTCAAGTTTATCTAATTATCTGAGAATACTTACTGACTCTTTTCATGTCTTTACTATTTATTTATTTATTTATACTCTTTTTATTATATTTATTTTAGCACTACTGAACGCTAAATTCCATCGCTTCATTTTTGAGGTTTCACAAAATAGCGAATCAAATTTAACTCCCTCCATACATAGCATTCTTTCTCTCACTTATAACTATTTTCCCATAACAATCCAAAACTATTACTGCTTTTAACTTAACCTCACAGTCTCACTCATAACTATTTTCCCATAACAAATCCAAAACTAGTATTGCTTTTAACTTAACCTCACAGTCTCACTCATAACTATTTTCCCATAAATCCAAAACTAGTACTGCTTTCAACCTCAATGAAGTTTTTAATAAAGGAATCCAATATCCTTTATACGCAGCAAACCCATTCTCAAGCAGTGGCCCTCCAGACACCGCAGCGCGAGTGTCCCGAAGGAGCCTCCCGCCCCTCCCCACGACCCTTCCCTGCCCCTCCCAGCCCCTCCCAGCCCCTCCAAGGGACTAACAGGTGGTTACGAGTGGTCTCCGGAGGCTTGAAGGGGCTGGAGGGGTCCGTTTGCCTCTATAAGGGTCTGGGCTCACGTCTGATAAAGGGGAGGACTAGCATTGGATTTTCCTTATTTCCTAATTTGGGTCTAAGTGACATGAAAGACTAATCAGTTTCACTCTGCTGGCATAGGGATGGAAGGAAGGGATGGGTACTACATGCGGGTTGATTAAATAAAGGTAGAGTTAGTTAATTAGGTTGCTATCTGATTTACTTTCGACATCGGGTTTTGAGGGATTAAAAGATGTATTCTGGTGTTCTTCTCTTCGTCTGAGTCCTTGAAATTAAGTCTAGCAGTGGTACAGTGGTAAGAGTATTGCATGTGTGCAGTGAAAAAGAAACCCTGTGTTGCTTCTGGTCTCGGCTATAGTTTGCGGTAATGTGACGGTTGTGTTGCGTGGAGGAGTGTTGCCTGCAGGGAAAGGAATGGCATGTTGCGTGCAGTGAAAGGAGTGGAGTGTTGCGTGCAGTGAAAGCAATGGTATGTTTGCTCAAAGTAATATGGGTTTATTGTTTCCAGTGGACGATCAGACGCTTTTCAGAGGACGATTGAAATGTATGTGTTGTGTTGAAGTGCTTTACCCGTCGCATGAGAAAAAATAAATGTGTGCACTGTGATAAATGTTGGAATGCTGCGTGGAATGTGTTGTCGTAACCCCTTCACGTCCAGATCTTTCCTTTGCTATGTGAAAACGTCCGTTGTTAGCCATACAATTACGAAAAAAGTATACAAATGATCTACATAGTGACTAGGATACGAAACAGGTCATATCTATACAAAATATTACTTATAATCATGAAAATCGTCTAATGGTACCCAAATTACAATGACAATTACCTGATGGGCTTCAAGGGCTTAGTAATGTATCAACGTACAAATATTTTTAAGTGCGTTGAGTGTGTTGCAGCAAGAGGACTTAAACGAAATAAAGATCCAGATGCAGACGACGGGGTACAAATGGTTCGTGCGAGATGAGGAAAAATTTAATGGAAGTATTTGTCATGTTTATTTTTTTTTTTTTTTTTGCGGTAACGTGTTGGCGACTCGTGTGTGTGTGTGTGTGTGTGTGTGTGTGTGTGTGTGTGTGTGTGTGTGTGTGTGTGTGTGTGTGTGTGTGTGTGTGTGTGTGTGTGTGTGTGTGTGTGTGTGTGTGTGGTGTTAATGTAATGAGTTTTCTTTTTTGTTTATTGTTTTTGCTGTGTGCTGATTTGTCTTTGTCTGATTGGTACCTGTCTGTCTCTATATCTGTCTCTCTTTTTCGACAACACTACAATTATACATCATTCACTAAAATCTATAATACTCTTATTACCACCCCGATCCATTTAGTACTATCACAACCACACAATCACCAGTCCCTCCTATCACCAGTACACACCACCACCACCACTACAACCACAATAATCACCACTAATCACTACTCTCACTACCTAGCTATCTCACCACCACACCATCAGCGTATCACTCGACTCCTCCTCTCATCACCACAAACATCACACTATTATCTCTCAACCTTTGTTTCTTAAGAAGGAGATGCAGTTAAAATACCAATGTCTCTTAGCTCTCTACCCACACGTAAGAACGAACATAATCATACCTAATTCATGGGTTGTAAAACAGTAAACAAAATCCACTGATCCAAAAATCCACTGTTTCTCTATCATTAAGTAGAAG
>JACEEZ010019290.1:145000-217500 GCA_016584305.1 Chionoecetes opilio | reverse complement strand
TAATCTGACGGCACACATCCTTACTGCTGGCCTTTCGAGGAGCCAAGATCGTATCGCAGCCTTAATACCATTACCTGCGAGTGTAAGGCAAGGTATAAGCCATCTTTCGCCCTATAGGTAGTATGGGTACACTGTATATACGGGTACCTGGGGTTATAATCATTGTCTCTGCTATGTACATGTTTGAAGGAGAAATTTCGATCGCTTCGGGGCCTGAGGTATGTGTAGCGGTATAATTAGTGGTAGATATAACAATGAGGTGTTATCAGGACGAGGTTTTTATATTATGAGCATTCTAAGTTTGGGTTTGAATAGGCTTCAACGTTAAAAAACAAATAGAAAAAAAACTATCGCTTCCATACGTGATCGAATTCCGAAATCTTTTGCCTCGACACTATATGCGTTGAATCTAAACCTGCATTGAGCCGCCGCCTCCACCACGCACGCAGGGACACCCAAGGGCTATAATCATTGTCTCTGCTACGTAGTACATGTTTGAAGGAGAACTTTCAATCGCTTCGGGGCCTGAGGTAGGTGTAGGGGTATAATTAGTGGTAGATATAACGATGAGGTGTTGTTATCAGGACGAGGTTTTTATATTCTGAGCATTCTAAGTTTGGGTTTTTATCTATTTCTTGGTTCAGGAAAATGTGGGAATGTTCAGTGGTGCGTGGTATCCACCCAAACCAAAAACAAAATCGATTAAAATTCATCTAGACGAAAGAATGAAATACGATGTTGTGAGGACGTGATCAAAATATTAAAGCTAGAATAATGACAACGAGGTAGTTAGTCAGGATATACTATAGATAAAATATGAATAGCGAATAGGTTTCAACGTAAAAATAAAAAAATGTATAAAAAAATAAATAAAACTGTCGCTTCCATACGTGATCGAATTCCGAAATCTTTTGCATCGACAATATATGAGTTGAATCTAAACCTGCATTGAGCCGCCGCCTCCACCACGCACGCAGGGCACCCAGGCATTCTTTCCCCCCAGCGAGGCGCGTTATGCAAAGCAGCCGCCGTGCAGAGTGAGGGCGATAAGGAGATTACTCACGCACCTGAAAAATAATGAAGCGCCAAATTATCCGTGAAACGAGGACGAAGATAATGCTGACAACACCCCGTCTTTAAATCCAGGCTACACGCAGGCTTGACAACACCCCATAGCCCCATCTTTAACCCCTTGAGACCCATAACGTAATTTCCATTGTAATTTGGGTACCATTAGACGATTTTTAGTGACTATAAGCAATGTTTTATAGATATGACCTGTTTAGTATCCTTGTCGACTAACTCATTTGGCATATTCAGTTACTTTTCGTAATTTTATGGCTAACAACAGACATTTTTTTATAGCAAAGGAAAGATCTGGGCGTGAAGGGGTTAAATTCAAGCTACACGAAGAGTTAGATTACGTCCCACTGTACACTATGTAACACTCAGATTACACTTAACACATACACACACATACACACACAGAGAAACAAAATCTCTCTCTCTCCGTTTTTTTCCCTCATATCACTTTTTTCACTCACATCCCACTCTATACTCTTTGTTTTAACGAGGTGAAAAATCCTGACCCATGCTGCTTACTTACTGATACGCCAGGAGAAGAGAATACTACGTTTCTTCTAAATTCCAGTTGTATCTTATCAGAGTTAACCCTATTATCAGGTATACATAGGCATAATTTTAAGCATGAGACCTTAAGATGGAATGGAATTTTGACCTCGTAAAAAAAAATAGACACATGCACACAGAGAAGAAAACAAAAATATTTCTCATCAGCCACAACCCGCGACACACACCAAGGTTTTAAGTCAAAGTCTATGCAAATGCAGACTTCTTACTTTTGAGCATGAAGTGCCGAATACCAAATCTGATGAGAACCAATTTAGTCTCATGAATATCATCCTATTATACCTAACGAGATATCCAGAGTGTAGAGTAACAGTTAATTTCCTCATGTATGTATATTATGTTGTTGTTTTCTTTTATTTACTGTATGCCTTCGGGTGAAAATTAAATGATTATTATTATTATTATTAAGATAGGTCAGTCCAGGTGAGTTATGATCCACACCTGCCCATCCAGACGCCCTAGCTAAGCTTCTTCATTCGCCAACATCGTATAATAAAACCTACATTAAATTACCTTTATCGTAGCCATCTTGATTTATACTCTTGTTTACCAGGCCATAATGTGTAGTCAAAAAAAATATATTCGCACAACAACACAAAATATATAGTATGTCACCGTCCTATATTTGAGCCACAAGTGTTCTTCTATAACCACAACAACAACACCAGGTTCACACAACAAACCGTATGTTCCCAGTTCACAGTCCACACACAGTAGCACACACAGTAGCACACGAGTGGAGTCACGTGTGTGTGTGTGTGTGTGTGGTGTGTGGGTGTCAGTGTCAGTTCAACAGTGTCAAACTCTTGTCGTAACTCGTAATCTTCACATCAAAACATCTACACACAGTTCACGAGGATAAGGAGTAGCAACCCGGCCCGTCACAGCCTCTCGCTTGGCACGGAGGCGTTAGCTTACGTACATCTTCGCTCATCAACACCGCTTTGTGAATCAACCCTCACAGGACCAGCGTCGCGCCTCCCAAGTAACGGAGGGAACAACAGCGAGGCAGGACTACCACCTCCTCTGGCCTGAAACACACTGAGGCTGCCAGGGGAGATCGGGCCCTGGCATTACCCCTCTTAGCTGGCCCCGCCCATCCTCGCACACGCCCACAGAGACTCAGATAGCCACCTGAACGCCCAGTCACTCGCGCCCTCACGCCCACCTATAACATGATTTCATATTTCTTTTCTATATTATTTTCAAGTGTGGTCAATCGATATTCAGAAGTATTGAGAAAATCTTTGGACTGTAAAACCCCCAATATCGAATAGGAGTGCGTTTATAGGGGAAGGTGGGGAAGGTGGGGAAGGGGGGGATGGTTGGGAAGGGGGAGCGAGGATAGGCGTGTGTGGTATGGTGATTTGGTGAACGAGTTGGTGATAGTGATAGTGAGTGTGGTGAAGGCAATGAGTGTAGTGAAGGGAATGAATGGTGAGTTAGTATAGTGATGAAGGCATAAACCACCTCTTCTTTAAGCAATTATTCGTCTCTCTAGCTCTAGCAATTATTTCCCTTCTCTCTCACCCCATCACCACATTTCCTCCTTCCTATAACCCTGCTTCCCTTCCCATAACACTTGTCATTAAGAGCTTTATTGGGGTATAGAAATATGTTTTTATGCCTTTTCTGTCATCTATCTATGAAATATAAATGTAAAAAAACCCATCCTTTCTTCATGCCTTTCTTCCTCTAACATATGCTAAAAGTTGACAGTCCAAATGATTTCCCCCCACAGAATATGTTCCCTATACAGCACATCGCATCTTTTCCCACACCACCCTAACAGCAATAACACAACAACAAACAACACACTCCTTACACACTACAACCACAAGTACGTATCATTACTTCTACTCTACATCACAATCTTTCAAGCGTCATAATATCTTCCTTGCACCATTATCACCATTCCTTAAAATATCATACAGTAGCACACACTCACATCTCTTCCCACACGCGCACACACACACACACACACACAATACCATCCCTTCTCATCTCGAATTATCTTCCTCCCCATCATCATCTTCACAACTGCTACCACCATTAAACATAAAACACACACACACACACACACACACACACAACATTCCCACCACCGCCACCACTCCCGCCGCCCACACAAACGCTCTACATCCTCCTCCTTTATGGGTTACTGTTGAAAATACTACGTCCGGCTCAAGGCGGTAAGGAAGAGACAGACGCACATCCTTTAGGGGAAGACTTAAGCATTTCTCGTTTTTCCTCTTATCCCCACCACTAACCACTCTTTTCATCCCTTCAATATCCTTTCCCTCAGGGCCGTTTCTTACTATATGCGAAATACACGGTTGCACAGGGCCCCCGAAGCCACCAAAGGGCCAAAGCTGTCATTATTTGCGTTTTTTTTATAGAATCTAGTCTCTTTTCCTCTTAAAGTGCACCAGATTGATGTATTTAAACATTAAAGGCGTGCCCCGGACCACCTTAGAGGGCTTGGAATCCCCCCACCATAGCTTTACAAAATAGGGCCCCCAAACAGCATTTCGTATAAGGCCCCCAAAAGGCTAGAAACGCCACTGCTTTCCCTTCACAAACTAATGCAATTTTAGCCCATTAAGGAAGAGATATCTAGGACTTCAGTGTGATAATTTGGTAACATGGCAGACAATACCTTCTCCTCATAGACATAAATGTTCTTTGTATTCCCACAAATCAACTGTCAGGCTCTCTTTGCTTCATTCTGATTGCATCTTTAATGTTCACTAATCAGTATTCTCCATCCTATTTCATTATTTTCCTACGATAATCATTGGTGTTGTTATGACCTGCATTATCCCTCCAGTATCCGAAAGCTGTTTCATGCAAGTGCCAATTAGTGATCTCCAGAAACACGTTCAATAAGCCACGAGAACAGAATACCATTGCGAAATAAAACTCGACTCCATAGCAACAAAATTATAACCTGTATACCTGTAGCGTTCTAATGGCAGTGCCTTTAATGACCTTTATCTCACTGGGCCGGGACTCTTATAGTACTCTATCACGTACATCGTCTTAATACTACTACTACTACTACTACTACTACTACTACTACTACTACTACTATAAACTACTACTACTACAACTATAACAATAATAATAATACAAAAAGTTAATGCGAGTTAGAGGCAATGATGCAACCTACCCTCGATGTAACCTGCCCCGCTCTCCCCTAGCAGATAGGTAAGGGGACAAAAACTAGACCCGCCAGTATACGACGACCCTTCCTTCCCCTACCACCCATCCCTGCCTCAGTCACACCACCCTGCCTCATCGTCTCTCATTATACCCTGCCTTCTCACAGACACCCAGCCTTCCTGTTACTCACTATCACTCCGTACACTCTCCTCTATACTCACTATCATGTCTCCTCACTGTCACTCATACTTCTTGTCACTCACTCATTCCTAACAAAATCTTTCTCACCATTAAGTCTCCTAACTACCTCAATAATATTTTCTCATCATTCTGCCTACTACGCATGCAATCTCTACCTCACCATTCTCCAGCCTCAGTCTCTCCACCACCAATTATCTCCCTAAGTGGATGAGAAACCTCCCCAATGAAACACATTAGCATAAATAAACGTGGCTCCCACACACGCACCACGAAATTGACGTAATAACACTCTTCCTATGTAATAACAGTCGACGGTGGCATCAGTGCGGGCCATGATGCACTTAATGTTTCATGTGCGATGCTCGTGAAGCCTCGTGAAGCCTCGTGAAGCCTGAATGAAGTACCGTCACGAAGCACCGTCACAAAGCACCGTCACGACCAACCAACAGCCAACGCTTCCCTCTTTGTCATACGCAATACACCACGCCCTGCAGTCTTCCTGAACTCTTTAGGAACTCTTCACGCAGCGTCATCATCATAGGAACATTGAACTCTGCAATATTCGTAGCCTCGTACCTATCATCCTGCAGGTCGCTCGTACTGCCTGCAGGGAGCCAGGGAGGGCGAGGTAAACTGCTATAATACTCGCCCCTACGCCCCCTCTACTCCCCTCCCCCACTCCTCGCCCTACTCTGCCGTGTCCTTAATGACTATACTCTGTTTATTTTAACGAGGTGAAAAATTCTGACCCCTTGCTGCTTACTGACTGATATTTGATGCCAGGAGAAGGGAATACTACGCTTCTTCTAAATTTCAGTTGTATTGTGTCATAGTTAACCCTATTATCAGGTAAACATAGGCATACTTTTAAGCATGAGACCTATGATAGAATAGAGTATTCGTCTCGCTAAAAAAAAAATAGACTATCAACACCCGTAGTTGTTGGATGGCAAATTGCTTCTCGCCACTATGATGACAATAAAGATACACAGCGATCATGTATACCTATGTGCATATATGTATACTTATATATGTAGGTCTATGTATAGAGGTATTCATTCCACGGGTTCGTAAAATATTCGTAAACATTTGGAAGCGTATGATATTATAGTGCATTTTGTTATTGCGACTAAAAATGTTGTTCTTCTCTGTTTGGGTGACTATTGCACACTGGTCTGTTATTAAAGCAAGGTTTTATTTAATGGCACAAACCAGCTCACCGACACGAAGGCTCGCAAGACAGAATGTGAAAATTTATAAATGATACACTTGATAATAATGTCTGTTTCAATGTCTTTATACATTCGAATATGTATAGATATCAGGCAATCGTGCAAAAAAATATACGCAATAGATACACACATTGCAACGGTAAAGTAATACTATATAAATAAAATAGCATAATATTTCCTGAAAATTAATACGTGCATCTAGATATAAAGATTTTAAAGCTTATGCATCAGAGATTTGAATGTATGTAACAACAATATTTGGAAGGGTGAAATATTTATCTTCACTTGACAATACGACATCCATGCAAATCCAACACCTTTAAAAGTTTTCAGCACAGAATATTCGCTTTAGGTTCGCATCTTCGCATCGATAGTACTCTGTTTTTTGTAACGAGGCGAAAAATCCTGACCCCTTGCTGCTTACTGACTGATATTTGATGCCAGGAGAAGGAAATACTATAGACGGTTCCTCTAAATTTCAGTTGTATTTTATCATAGTTAACCATATTCATCACGGAGAGATGCCACCGAGCGCCTAACTTCTGATCTTTCTATAATTTCTGATTGGGGCAAAGCAAACCTTGTTTTGTTCAATGCCTCAAAAACCCAATTTCTTCACCTATCTACTCGACAAAACCTTCCAGATAACTATCCCCTCTTCTTCAATGACACTCAACTGTCTCCTTCTTCTACAATGAACATTCTAGGACTATCCTTTACTAAAAATCTGAACTGGAAATCTCACATCTCATCTCTTGCTAAAACAGCTTCTAAGAAGTTAGGTGTCCTGTGGCGTCTGCGTCCTTTTTTTTCTCCCTCCCAATTGCTTGCTCTCTAAAGGGGCCTTATCCGCCCATGTATGGAGTATGTCTCACATGTTTGGGGAGGATCCACTCATACAGCTCTCCTAAACAGGGTTGAGTCAAAAGCTTTTCGTCTCATCAACTCTTCTCCTCTGACTGACTGTCTTCAATCTTTAAACAACCCTGCAATGCTGCTTCTCTTGCTCTCTTCTACCGTTATTTGCATGCTCACTGCTCTTCTGAACTTGCTAACTGCATGCCTCCCCCCCTCCCGCGGCCTCGCTGCACAAGACTTTCTACTCATTCTCATCCCTATTCTGTCCATCTTCCTAATGCAAGAGTTAATCAGTATCTTTACTCTTTCATCCCTTTCACTGGTAAACTCTGGAACTCTCTTCCTGTTTCTATTTTTCCACTTTCCTATGACTTACATCTTTTCAAAAGAAGAGTAACAAGACACCTCCCGAACTAAATTGGCTCACCCCTCTTTTTTATTTTATTCTCTTACTGTCTTCTTTATAGGGACTGGCAACTAAGCGGGCTTTGTGTTACCCATTTTTTTTTGTGCCCTTGGCCAGTTCCTTGTGATGAAAAAAAAAAAAAAAAAAAAAAAAAAATATTATCAGGTAAACATAGGCATAATTTTTAGCATAAGTCCTTAAGATAGAATGGAATTTTCGCCCTGTTAAAAAGAATAGACTATACTATGAATCATATATATATATACGCAGAAGTTACTGGAGGCGAGTTCCTGTTCCTGCCTCCCTTGTGTGCCTCCGATACACCATGGAGACTAGAGCAGCACAACCAAGACACAAACATGACTCAACACGCAGAGGATTACAGGCAAGAGACGGACAGAGGAAGGCAAAGCTCTTGACATTATACCAAACAAAAAATCACATAAGAAATTCGTGCTAAGGACAGGAAGGAAATTCTATAAGTAGCTTTTTTTTTTACTGTTGTATACATTCGAAGTTGTAAAGTTGTAGTCAATGTTGATAGTCACGTTTCTCTTTTACATAACGAAGGGAAGGTTTTCAAGGTGCCTCGGGGTGCGTGCGTGCTATGGTAAAGAAAGGGTGTCTGTCCGAGACCACCGAGAGACATCTATCATCTCGGTGGCCACGGTCTGTCGCTCTTTGAATACCGACGCCTGACAGCAAGATAATTATGTATGTCTTGTGTTCTTTTAGTCTGGGTGAAATTTATCATTTGCGTTGAACTACTGTGGTTATATTGAGCTGGTTCCTATATAAGTAAAGGTTTTTAGACACTTTATTTATTGATTCATCTGAAATACTTTGTAAATTTTTGTTGTTGTTGCGTTATATTGAGTTTTATTGAATTTTATGGAGTTAGTTGGTGTTTGATCGAGTTTCCTTTTAAATACGGTGGTCAATAAAGTATCTGTCTATCTATTTATCTATCTATGTGTAATATTCGTGTGTATATAACGCGTATTTAGTTGTTAGGTGCGTTATATATTGTACATCTGATTCTGACCAACTTGTTATTATTTTTGATTTTCTGGCAGTTAATAAGGTAGGACTAAATAATTTTTCGATGATCATTTTCTTCAGTAATGGATTTGTTGTTGGAGTTTACAGGTCGTGTGTGTATGCGTGTGTGTGTGTGTATGTATGTGTGTGTGTGTGTGTGTGTGTGTGTGTGTGTGTGTGTGTGTGTGTGTGTGTGTGTGTGTGTGTGTGTGTGTAGCAGCAAGGCGGGTAGGGAACTACATCAAATTACTAAGTCTTGGAGGCTACATCAGCAATAATCGGTGCACACATTCACAACGTTGACAAATATAATGATTTACATCTCTATCCAAACATCTTAACATTTTCTAGTTTTAATATCCATTCGTAAAAGATACCGACTCATGCTGTAATCAGATTAGTTTGATAGTTAACAATAATTTATGATCGCTTCAAAACACGCATTTGTATGAGAACAAAAGCATTGCATGTCATATAATACATGCCTCCAAAGATCGATATCTCTCTCTCTCCTTTCAAGAGTCCGTCAGGGCGGCAAGGTTGGTAGAGACGTGAGTTCGCAATGTGCAGCGTCCCTGTGCATTCGGTCAGCGGTTCGAGTCCGCCTAGTTCGTGCTGACGTGGCGGCGCTTTGTATAGTCAATAACCTTGTAGTTGGTACTTGCAAAGTGTCTAGATAGGATGAAAATCTTATCTTATCTCTCTCTCCTTTCAAGAAGTCTCAGGCCTTCACTGGTCACCATTACTCGCCATCTCAGCGGCTTCTTTTTTTCTCTTTAGTCCAGACGAGGTCTCGAACATGGCCTGATCGCCTCCATCAAGACCCAGTCACGCCCTCGCCGCTTTCTTTTGGTTCAGCATCAAAGTTTTACGTTCAAATAGGATTTTCCAGCAACGTCCCTCATCAGCGCTCCTTCTTACCCCCCCCACGCTCCATCCCTCCCCCTTTCCGCCTCCTTCCCCCCTTCCCCTTCCCCTTGCTCCCCCCTCCCCTTTTCAGCCTCCTACCCCCCTGCCCCCTCCCCCGCTCCACCTCCTTCGTCTCATTAACATTGCTAATTGGATCTTAAAATTTCTAGCGAGTGTCTCCCCTCAATTACTCATTGCTGATGAGTAAGAGAAGTCTAATAGTATTTCTTTCCCACGTGTGTAGTTATATGTATACGCTGCCTGGGTCGAGAAAACCTTCATTTGTTGCTTGTCGAGATAGGAATTCGCTATGTGTTTTTATCGTGTCGTTCATCATGTTGCCATATCGCCGTTTTCTACTCAGGTTCATATTAAGGACGACATTCTGGAAGCCCCCGTTGTGCCTATCATTTTTGTGGCCGCGTTGCATTTTGTTTTTATTGGCAGCGATGAATTCCAAGCTTTATTATTATATTATTATTATATTATTTCTTTATTATATATTTCTTATCCTGGAAACACTCTCTGCTATGCGTTACTTCTGTCGTCATTGACTATTATGGATTTTACTCTACCTCATCTAATGACTACTAAACACTGTATCAATATTGCTAATTGGAACTACCAGGAAACATTAACTACCACGTGTAGGTCTCGCGGCCTCTTGTAGCTTCCTTATTTTCTTATGTTCTTATAATTGCGTTTCCTAAAGAATTGTTTTGGAACTCTATGCCAATACGATTTTCCAGCTACAAACCCTTATTTTTTGTCATAAATTATTAGCCCTAGTATATATTAAATAAAATTGTTTGCTATGGTAAGTAAATGTGAACACTGGATTATCATAATTGCACTGCATTTTGTTGAGAAAAAATCTGAAAGTCAGGATAATTACAGCATCTTTTGTGACTGCTTCAAAAAAACATGCCACCGCAGAATCTGATTAATCGCAACATTTCTTTGGTCTTAAACGAGCCATGACATCAACAGTCCGTGGTTAGTAAGACACGAATTAGTAAACTGGTTTTGAATAGCGAACACATGGACGGCCGCTGCCGATGACCCGATGACCCGAGGCTGATAACGTAATGGCAGCGCAAGATAAGCAATCGTGACAGGGTTTCCGAGACGCGGCTTTTCCATATAAATAACACCGCGACGACCACTGACCCTGCCATGCGCCGCACGTCTTCTTTGAAAAGGTTTATAAGTATAGAAATAATACACACCCATACCCCCGCACACATACACCACACACACACACACCTCCCTCATAGAAATGTAGAAGTTTGGAATGGAATAAATGAGGAGGTGATATCGGCAAAGAATGTGCACCAGTTGAAAGAAAGACTGGATAAATGTAGGAACGGAGACGGGGCTATACGAGTGTAGCTCAGGCCCTGTAATACACAACGAGGTAAAGACACACACACACACACACACCACACACACACACACACACACACGACCTGACTCAGTTCAGATACGTAACAACCCTCGGGAATAACCACTACCTTCTTAAAATAAGGAAAATTCACGCTCAGGTTGGTGCACGCTTTGCCCTTGAGGTCAGCCAGCACAATGAAGATACCAGAAAGATAGCAAAACCCAGTCCAGGAACCACGGAGATGCTGCTCGACCCAGACTCACTATAGGGACATGTGCGCCAAGAGAGGTAAGCTATGCCCTATGATAATATGTAACCTATACACTATCCTCTATATTAATTATATCCTATACCTCTATATACTATCCTTGGCTGTGTCCGACTTAATCTTCTTTTTTTCTCAATAAGATGTCATGAAATCGATGAAAATAGATACCACATCCATAAGAATTTATACGCAGATATTCTACTAACAT
This sequence comes from Chionoecetes opilio, assembly GCA_016584305.1. Taxonomy (NCBI): domain Eukaryota; kingdom Metazoa; phylum Arthropoda; class Malacostraca; order Decapoda; family Majidae; genus Chionoecetes; species Chionoecetes opilio. Next base: position 206,175 of record JACEEZ010019290.1, on the reverse strand, counting down.
CCTTTTCAACCATCTTGTGAAGGTATTGTATTCAAAGATAAACCTATAGAGTCTAATAATAGACTTACTAGCATAACATCTTCCGAGGGAGGATAAACTATTTCCATATTCCCACTATGTCTACTCCGTGGTGTAGTGGCTAACGCGCCTACCTACGAATCTGCAGACCCTGGTTCGGATCCGGGCCAGGGTAAGTCGGTGGCCAGTCCAACCAGCTTTTCAGCCTCTCTTTCGGGTTGATATATAGGTACTTGGGGAAACCTGGGGAAGGTAACTGTGGTAACCCGGATGTCACAGTAGCCCTATGTCCCGGGGTGTTCATATAATACTCACTACAGGTTCAAAGGCTAATGCGACGGAGATGAGCACCGAGGCCATGTTTATAGCGTATGCCCCCAGCTTTACCTTTCTATCACCACCACCATTGTGAGAGAGAGAGTAGTAATAATAAATGAGAGATGATACTATAGATAGAATAAATCTACAGAGATAGTGAAACCTGACACGATGCTACCGCAGAGTTGTTTACAATAATCCGTAGACTATCCGTCTGTCCAGCTAAAGTTCCGCTATTTCTGTCTTAATTTCAACCAAACTTTCAGGAAAGGTTAAGGTCATCCATCCCTGAGATTATTTTAAACTATGTTCAGCTAGAGAAAGAGAGAGAGAGAGAGAAAAAAAAAAAAGAGTAAAAAAGTAACATAATAATATTAGAAAAAATCTACAGAGTTAGTGAAACGTGACAAAACATTTCCGCAGAGTTTGTTTTACTATAATTCACTGAATGTCCGTCTGTCCAGCTAAGGGTACGCTATTTATGTCCTAATTTCAACCAAACTTTCAGGAAAGGTGAAGATCATCACCAGGAAAGAATGGTATGAACTATATTCAGCCAGGTTTATTCAATTTCTCCATTAGTTGAAAGAATTTTTTTTTTTCAACCTGGGGCATACTTACCTAATACCGTAGCATTACAGCATATTTTTTTTCTCTCTCTCTCTCTCTCTCTCTCTCTCTCTCTCTCTCTTTTTGAGAGAGAGAGAGAGAGAGAGAGAGAGAGAGAGAGAGAGAGAGAGAGAGAGAGAGAGAGAGAGAGAGATCATAAATACGGTATTACGTGTACAAAGCGGATTGTCTTTCCCAACTCAGGCTCGCGCTCAGAATTAGCCAGCTGAAGAAGGAAGAACAGTCAGAACACAACAGCAACGAAAAGCCCAGTTTAAGGCACCATTTGTGCCTTCTCTAAGTGGACGGCCCTGCTGCTACACCTGTAATAGCCTGGCAGGACGTCGCCAGGGTTCACAGGATCTATATAGGAATCCTCGCCGCTCTAAACACCCGGACCAAGACGAGACACACGACACCCCGCCCAGCGCGCCACACAGGCCTTGGGTCACAAGTTGGGTGTGATACTGTACCACGGCTGCACCACTGGTCTGCGAGGTACGGCATAGGTAGTACATGATATATAAGAACATAAGGAAGCTACAAGAGGCCGGGAAACCTATACGTGGATATACGTTCGATATACGAAACACAGAATGTCGTGACGGTAGTATTTAAAGAAACAGGACTTCTAGCTGTTACGCCTTTGTGTGTGTGTGTGTGTGAACGTTGATTAAAAGAAAAAGTGAGTGCATTATAACGTCAAACGCAGAGGCAGATGCAGCTTCCTCACTCACAGAGGATCCCCAGTGTGTGTGTCTGACCTAAAGAGCGAACGCGCAGTTCTCGTCCATTATAACGGCGTTAGCCCCGTACCGCCCCGGCCACGGGTACGGCGCGGGCCACAGTTGTCCATACGGAGGGAAATATGACATCAGTTAGTAACCGCACATTTCAACGATATTTTGATGAAATTCTTTTTTTACACTAAATGTAGGGGGATTTTTGTGTGTTTTAATATATTTCAATATTTCCGCATTGTTTTATATATTAATCACGCGTCTGGTGGCTGTATTTTGTTACTTTGTGTTAAGGGGTGTTTGTTTACATTTTAACTTCAACCTTATTCTTCCTTTTACTTGAGCGGTGAGGTTATTTGTGTGTGATTAGCTATGCCTACAGTCGCAGTGTGCTTGTGTGTGCCTATGTGACGTGTTTTTAACTTTTTTACTAAAATAATACATCTGACTCAGTGGTTAAAAGGGTCAAATTATCGAAAAAACAAAAGATGTTTTGCTCCCTGGTTTCAACACTAAACGAGGATCTGTTACTGTTTATAAGATACACACATCATATACTATTTGCTCATATTTTTTTCACGAATTATAAGGGCTTTATTAAAAAGTCGATTTTTGTTATGGTGAATTTGAGGTTTTTTCGGATAACTTTTGAAACACGACATTTCATTAATTCTTCGTTATTTCATTGTTTTTTAGGCTTATTGTGTCCTATTTATCATTATTTTACTTTATCCGTGTTGATTTATTCATTATTTGATGTTTTTGATTAATGAAGGAAATAGTTGTTGCCTCGAGTTGGATATCAAGATCAAGAGAAGCTCTGATCAAGTCCACATGATGACGTCAAACGGCAGCCATATTGGCTATTTATCCTTATTCTTATATTTATACCTCAATTTACACCTCCCCGTGCAATATTCAAGGCTATTTAAGGGTAAGAAAGGATGTGGGGCTGTATTGCATGATATTACCTATTGACAAAGACAATATATGTACGATAAATAGGTAAAAACTGGGTATTTCTGGCTTCACTTATCTTATTTCTCTTATTTTCTTATGCTTTTTACCTCAATTTACGGGTTCCCGTGCAACATTCAAGGCTATGTAAGGGGTAAGAAAGGGTGTGGGGCTGTACTGCATGATATAACTTCCAAGCAAAGGCAATATATGCACGCTAAATGGGTAAAAATGAGGTTTTTCTGGCTTCACTTATCTAATTTTCTTAGGCTTTTTACCTCAATTTTCGGGTTCCCTTGCAATATTCAAGGCTATGTAAGGGGTAAGAAATGCACGCTAAATGGATAAAAATGGGGTATTTCTGGGTTCAAAACTTTCCGCTATTATAAAAACAAGCCTTTTATTTATATTCTAATAGATTTTGATGTGTTTTTGTCCTCACTAATAACAGACACTAGCAGCATCCTCCTCACGCACAGACATTCTTATAACAACAGTTACTGGAGTCTGGAGAGGAAACAGTTTTTCCAACCTTTGGAAACAGTTGGGAAACATTGTTTCCAAACAAAGTTTCCATCAATACTACGGCAGTGAGAAGCGGAGCAAGGTTTGCGGGGCGGGGACCCCCACACACATGTCAACAAACATTCATTTCTGACAAAAACGAGTGCCAGATTCATTCCATACACATCAAAACTATTCAGGAAAACTAAGTTTTGGCCTCGAAATCGTTGAAAACCCACTACCAAAATTTTACTGTAAATGTATTCGCTCGAATGGTCCAGACACCGTGCAGTCAGTTCGTAGACAAGTTGTTAAGTACACCAAAAAGTTGTTTCAAATAATCAAAACGACACCAGATATGTACGAAAAAACTCAATCAGTGTATGAAACAACTAACAAAACCTGGGTACGAAACAACTTGTGTACGAAACTCCCTGTAACATCCTTAAAACCATCCCATCCATAAAATTGACCAGCCTCCTTTTAAAACACTCTATTGACTTCTCACTAACTAATTACCTGATAGCTGAGTTAACCTATCATTACCTATCATTAACCACATTTGTGAGCCAGTTTCTCCCAATTTCTTTTGTAAATTATGTTTTTCAAGTTTAAATCAGTTACTTCTTGTTCTACCCTGATTGCTAACCATAAGAACTTTTCCTACATCTCCTTATTGTATCCCTTTAACGGTTTATGGTACTTTTGTCTACCGGATCTCTCGTCCACGTCTGCGAGAGTTCCAACTTTTCATGTTGACGAGTGTTCCTATTTTCTACGACTCAATATATACACCTATTAAGATTTTACCCGTGTTTCTGCATACCTAACCTAAACTAACCTGACCTAACGGTAACCCAACCTAACCGTTATATTCAGCAAGAGCTCCCTGTTTGTCGGGACGAGAATTTCGGTAGACGAGAGTATGCTTATGCTGCGCGTGGCCTCGGTGCTCATCTCCGTTGTATTAGCCTTTGAGCTTGTGGTGGGCGAGAACCCGCTACCGAGACACAGGGCTAGTGTGACATCCGGGTTACCACAGTTACCTTTCCCAGGTTTCTCCAGGTCCCCATATATCAATCAAGCCCGAAAGGAAGGATGAACAGATGGTGGGTTGGCCGCTGAATGTCCCTGACCCGGATTCGAACCAGGGGCTGCAGATTTGTACAAAGCTAGGCGCGCTAGCCACCATGGAGGTGTATTATTATACCACTATTGCCGTAGTATTTTTTTCTTGATATCATCTGTTTTTAAATTAAATCCCACGTCTAACCTACCTAAGCTAGCGGAACAGTAATGGTTGGAGAAAAAAAAATTGAAACAGAAGGGGGAATTGATTGACTCAGTATGTAAGATATATTGATTTCCACCAAAAACGAGTGCCACATTCATTGAAAACACATCTAAACTTAATGAAAACCATAATGTGTGTGAAAAAAGTGAGTGCCCAATACCATAATTATACCAAATTAACATATTATAAGTTGACTGTACCTTCTAGCCCGTGATTGAGGTAATTATGAAGAAAACCTCCACGCCTATCTCCTCTTCCTCCTCCTGTGGCCACCAAGTCTTGGGGGTCTGGTGGGAAGGCGAGGTTCTTGGGTGTGGAAGTTATGAAGAAAACCTCCACTCCTATCTCCTCTTCCCCCTCCTGTGGCCACCAAGCCTTGGGGGTCTGGTGGGAAGCCGAGGTTCTTGGGTGTGGAAGGCAAAGACAGCAGAGTCTGGAATTTGCAAAAATATCCGCATACACAAATCTGGGGTTAATTCCCTAAACTTAGGATTTTTCTCTCTAAAAAAAGCTGCAATGTCACAAATTAGGATGAGGAATTTGAAACTAAATCTACTTACCATTAACCTGACCTCCGAACTGGCTGACCCCCCCCCCCCCATAATATAAATCATATAACTAAATTATCTTTTAACCCCTTGAGGCCCAGAAGGTAATTTTCATTGTAATTTGGGTACCATTACACAATTTTTAGTGAACACAAGCAATATTTTATAGATATGACCTGTTTAGTATCCTTGTCCACTAGCTTATTTGGTAAATTTTGTTAGTTTTTGTAATTTTATGGCTAACAACATAGTTTTATTATAGCAAGAAAGTTTTTTTTTTTTTTTTTTTTTCCCCCCCACTTTTCCATCCTATCTAGACACTTTGCAAGTACCAACTACAAGGTTATTGACTATACAAAGCGCCGCCACGTCAGCACGAACTAGGCGGACTTGAACCGCTGACCGAATGCACAGGGACGCTGCACATTGCGAGCTCACGTCTCTACCAACCTTGCCACCCTGACGGGCCTTATTATAGCAAAGGTATAAATCTGGCCGTGAAGGGGTTAAAATCAAAGAAATGTCCTAACACCTCGTTTGATCTCGTGTCACTACAAACAATCTCCCCTCACTGCAAAATCCCCCAAAACCTGTAACACCTCCTGCTCACCTGCTCTGGCTGGCAAAGGACTGCAAGCGAAGGTAAACTCCATTAGAACTCCTTTCCTTCCTCTTGCTCTTCTCTCTCCTGCTCGTTCCTCACTTGTTGTTCAACCTCTTCTGCGATGTCCCTGGCAACCTCCATCACCTCCAGCGCCACCACACCACAACCTGGCATGGCACAGGCACTGCAGCAGAGACCCGCCTCCGGGGTGGTGACATCGGCCAACACTAAGGAAGCAAAGATATAGTTGTAGATAAGGAGACGAGGCCATACGAGTGCAGCGTAGGCCCTATAGAATACAACTAGATGAATACATAAACATAGTCTCTGTAATAGTTAGTTGATGATAACTATGTGATTGGCGTACTCTGTCATATACAGCCAAATTCCCAACATCCGACCTCCAAACATCCGACTTGTCCAAACAACCGACTTTTTTCACCACCACATTGTGTCTTGTTTTGGCCATTTATTTTACTTAGTTTTTTTTTAAGTTTGTAGAAAACATTGATTTGTGGCTTTATTTATGCATGAATTTTACTTTCGCGTATACCACTGGATCGGCCTTCAAGAGCTGCATCTTTTATGTTCTATACCATTTTGTCCTTACGTTTATGGTTACAGTGATATCCGAACATCCGACTATTCCAATTATCCGACCTACCTTCGGTCCCCCCAAGGTCGGATAATTAATACTTAGCTGTACTAGGGTAACTATTTGATGGGTTGTGGTAGCTCTTCATTTACGTAGATTTGGCAGAACCGCGTATTAGTCAAGGTGGTAAACGAGTTAGTAGGTGTGGGTCAGTCCGAGAGAAGCAGGCAACCAAGCCGGGTGTTCCACTCTGATACTGAAAATGTTGTTACAGGAATGCACATGAGTTTTGTGTTAAGTAAAGCCTACAAATAGGTCAAGATGTGTTTTTTTATTCCACATCAGTCCCCTCCTACATATACGCTGCATCCTTGTCCACAGATGACGGTTGAAAGCAGTACCAGCGCTGACCTCACAACACTCTTCAAGTCATGTGCGAAGACCATCCTGACCCGCAACAAGGCCATGGGGGTCACGCTGCCCCCGAGCAAGATCTTCCCCAGCGCCCCGACACCCACCTCGCAGCTCTACTCTCGGGCACGTGATGTGATGAGTAATATAACCAGCCACAGGAATCTGCTTCACGACCACAGAAAACAATACCTCGAACAACAGCACCAGGACCAAGCCATGTCGGAATATGAGAGAAGCTACATGGAAAAGGTACGAACTGCCTATTTTTCCTTCTTTACTCGCTGATGCAGGAGATAGGTTTCACGAGTGGCTTGTTTGAATCCATTTCATGCTAAATCAAAGTGCTATGTTGTTGGAATGGTACTGGAGAACACACATAGTATCTTAGTACAGTATGTATGATCTCTCCTGTTCCAAATATGTATCAGCGCAGTATTCTCATTTTTCGTACAACTGGATATTTTCTAGACAGTTATTATACACAATCTAAATATTTCTTTACACATTATTCTTATTTCACTCACATATATCATAATACCATATTTTGTAATTTCCATAATCATCTAACCTACATTTTAGTATTTTTTTATAGCATTTTTACAATATATATATATGTGCCTGGATGCCAACATGTAGTATATAGGGTCAGCAACATACGGGATGCACGCCAGGCCAGATTTAACCCCTTCACGCCCAGATCTTTCCTTTGCTATATAAAATCATCTGTTGTCAGCCATAAAATTACAAAAAGTAACTTAATATACCACATTAACTAGTGGATAAGGATACTAAACAGGTCAAATCTATTAAAATATTGCTAATAGTCACTAAAAATCGTCTTATGGTGGTCAAATTACAATGGAAATTTCGGTCTGGGTCTCAAGGGGTTAAGGTAGAAAGCATTCATGTATTGCTTGAGTCACCATGGCAGGGAATTTATCAAGTCTGACCACAAGTAATAACTGACTGCAAAATAATTCAAAGTAGCTTTAACCCCTTGAGGCCCAGAACGTAATTTTCATTGTAATTTGGGTACCATTAGACAATTTTAAGTGAATATAAGCAAGATTTTATATAGATATGACTTGTTTAGTAACCTTTCGACTAACTAATTTGGTATATTCAGTGACTTTTCGTAATTTTATGGCTAACAATGGACGATTTTTTTATAGCAAAGGAAAGATCTGGGCGTGAAGGGGTTAATCTAGGAAACAGGTAAAGGTAAAAATGAATATATTGAATGTAGGATATACCTCAATCATGCCACAAGAGAGACAACCAGATAGTTATGAAATGTAATGTGGTGATAGGCCGGAACTGGTGATTAAACAGAACTTTTTTTGTTTTGCCAGTTACTTGTGTTCTTTTTTATTCAAGATACTGTATTTTTAGAGCAGAAATCTTATCTAACGGGCAAATTTTACTCCCCTTTTTTTCAGGATATTGTATTTTTAGAGCAGAAATCTTATCTTCAGGGCAAATTTTATACCCTTTTTTGCAAGGGACTGTATATTTAGAGCAGAAATCTTATCTTCAGTGCAAATTTTATACCCTTTTTTGCAAGGGACTGTATTTTTAGAGCAGAAATCTTATCTTCCGGGCAAATTTTATACCCTTTTTTGCAAGGGACTGTATTTTTAGAGCAGAAATCTTATCTTCCGGGCAAATTTTATACCCTTTTTTGCAAGGGACTGTATTTTTAGAGCAGAAATATTATCTTCCGGGCAAATTTTATACCCTTTTTTGCAAGGGACTGTATTTTTAGAGCAGAAATCTTATGTTCAGGGCAAATTTTATACCCTTTTTTGCAAGGGACTGTATTTTTAGAGCAGAAATCTTATGTTCAGGGCAAATTTTATACCCTTTTTTTCAAGGGACTGTATTTTGAGAGCAGAAATCTTATCTTCCGGGCAAATTTTATACCCTTTTTTGCAAGGGACTGTATTTTGAGTGCAGAAATCTTATTTTCAGGGCAAATTTTACTCCTTTTTTTCAAGGGACTGTATTTTGAGAGCAGAAATCTTATCTTCAGGGCAAATTTTATACCCTTTTTTGCAAGGGACTGTTTTGAGAGCAGCAATCTTATCTTCAGGGCAAATTTAATATCCTTTTTTTCAAGGGTCTGTATTTCTAGAGCAGAAATCTTATCTTCGGAACAAATTTTACTCCCTTTTTTTCAAGATACTGTATTTTGAGCAGGGCTTTGAAACGGTTTAAGGGAATGAAAACGAAACCGAAACGAATGAAATTATGCTGGGAACAAAAACGGAAACAAAAACGTTATCATATATACTGTTCCGGAGCAAAAACGTTATTTTAAAATCCCTGTAACCGGTTAATAACATTATTTTTTCATTCCCGTCTCCGCATTGCAGGTGGTGCAGACAAATTTACGCATAATTGACGACAACATCCGCACCCTCAACACCGACCTGCAGGGGGAGCAGCTGGGATCCACGGACGCCCTGGAGTGTCTGCAGAACATCATGGCAATACTGAGGATGAACTCCCAAGAGATAAACTCAACCTTCAAGCATATGAAAGAATTTAGAAAAAAGAAACAAAAGGAGAAGGTAAGGAAATGTAGTAACAGCGAAGATATGTTGAAGTTAATCATCATTCCTCACTTATGAACCCCTTCAAGCCCAGATCTTTCCATTAATATATAAAATCGTCTATTATTAGCCATTAAATTACGAAAAGTAGCTTAATATACCAAATAAGTTAATGGACAAGGATATTAAATAGGTCATATCTATAAAATCTTGCTTTATATTCACAAAAATCATCTTATGGTGTACCCAAAGTACAATGGAAATTACGTTCTGGGGCTCAAGGGGTTAAGATGGCCCTTGGAGACAAAATTTAATGACTCGACAGCGTAACTCCTCGCCATCCGTGACGTCGTCTGACCTCATCACCACCCACAGCAGGAACAAGATCGTTGTCTTCACTAACAACCCCTCATCACTTACATCAGCCTCTTGTTCTTCAATGTCTCCGGGAGGATCTATAGTATTGAGTCAAGCAATACCCTTAACCCCTTGAGAACCAGAACATAATTTCCATTGTAATTTGGGTTCCATTAGATGATTTTGAATTAATATAAGCAATATTTTATAGATATGACCTGTTTAGTATCCTTGTCCACTAGCTAATTTGGTTTATTTAGTTAATTTTTGTAATTTTATGGCTCGACAACAGACAAATTTTTAAAGCAAAGGAAAGATCTGGGCGTGAAGGGGTTAGGTAGGTGGCAGGTTAACATACTTGCCCAAGCCTTGAAAGCCTGGCAAAGGTGGGCCACAGAGATAGTATGATGTGCGAGTAGGCTTTTTTTTCATGTTCTGCTGGGTAACGTTGACCCCTTCACGCCCAGATCTTTCCTTTACTATAACAAAATTGTCTGTTGTTAGCCATAAAATTACGAAAAGTAACTGAATATACCAAATTAGCTCGTGGACAAGAATACTAAACTAGGTCATATCTATAAAATATTGCTTATAGTCACTAAAACTCATCTAATGGTACCCAAATTACAATGGAAATTACGTTTTGGGTCTCAAGGGGTTAACGGGTTATTCTGTTATTTCTGTAACTCCATCACCGGCATCCCCACCTCACCTGGATACTGTTTGACCTGACCTTTGACCTATTGACCTGGCTGCATGACATAGGCTCCATCATACATGAATGTTGGCCTTGGCGAATGATTTACAGATAAAAAAAATATCGAACTCATTCAGAACATCCTTGTAATTACTTTTCTTCATTGTGGTGTATTTTTGGGCAGGAAGAACTACGTCATTAGCTTCCCCCACTGATAGCATCCCATACTATCACAGATGCCGGTTGCCTCTCCACTTTGTACGTGTAACTTAAGTTGTACCTGTTTAGTCTGATGGATACCTTATTCACTCCCGTCTAACCTTACAAAATAGGGTAAAAATGACGTTAAACAGAAAGAAGAAGAAGATACCAGATTCACTCGCCAACGACCAGTGAAATGATGCCGATGGTAGTGAGAATCTTAATTAGTATGCTCGAAATAAGTACTATTTTCCTCCATATCACGTACTTTCTTATTTCACATGCCAATTATTTCTTTATTCACTCACTAATGACTAATGAAATGCTATTGAGAATTTTAATTAGTGTGCTCACGGTGCATACTTTTTTTCTCCATATCATGTACGATCTTATTTCACATGTATTATTCTATTGCAGGACAACTTATATCGACTGCAGCGGCCAGCTTGTTCGAAGAGGCAGACCAGTAGCCGTGCAGACGACCCCCTCAAGGCAGCCCAGCCAGCCCTCGGGGAGACCCAAGAATCTAGTCGCACTGCCATGGACACATCACAGACTGGTATCATACTTAGTTGTGAGGGATTCATTCCATTACAGTTTATTTTGGCTATATGATAACCCATCACTACTAAACCCTCCCTCATATGATAACCTGTCACTACTAAACCCTCCCTCATATGATAACCCATCACTACTAAACCCTCCCGCATATGATAACCCATCACTACTAAACCCTCCCTCATATGATAACCCATCACTACTAAACCCTCCCTGCATATGATAACCCATCACTACTAAACCCTCCCTCATATGATAACCCATCACTACTAAACCCTCCCGCATATGATAACCCATCACTACTAAACCCTCCTGCATATGATAACCCATCACTACTAAACCCTCCCTCATATGATAACCCGTCACTACTAAACCCTCCTCAGTTTAACCTGTGTATGTTGGGTTATGGATAAGTCACCTGCCCTGAACTGACCCAGACAAGTATTGCAGAGGTAGTGTCTTGAGGTGTGTCATCTAACGTGTCTTTCGCCCTGGGCAGAAATCCATAAATACAGGTCATGAGTGTTTAGGTCTAGCTTGACATAGAATCTACAAATACAAACCATCCCTACCTCCCTCTTCCCTTCTACCTTCCCCCGACCCTCAACCTGCTTCCCCCTTCCCTCTTATGATAACCCTTCACCACTAAACCGGCACCACTTGCGGATGCCTGTCCAGGATGCAACACAGCGTCCCACACTATCAAACATATTATGGAAGACTGCACTGTACACAATCACACACGCCAACAACACAACATACACCCATGAAGGCCCTGTGGGAAAACCCGGTACAGGCCATGGCCTATCTTGGAGCTCGGGGCTGTTCGGCCAGGCAGCACGAGGAACAACAACAACAACAACCTTCCCTCACTCAGCCTCCCTTCCTTGCCCTCCTCACCTCCATGATATCCTCACAGTCAACAGCCTCTCCCTTAGAAATGCCTTCTGCAACAGATAAATGTCCATGCCATAATGTACGATATTTGCCGTCATGCAAAACCCCACCTTACCCACTGCCCGTCTTATTGCCACCACAGTATCTCACTTTCCTAGCATTATCGTATCTCGACTTTGTATCATAGCCCCTTTTGACCCCACTTACCCTGCGTTCCATCCCTCCTATCACTTCCCAGCATTATCGTATCTCGACTTTTGTATCATAGACCCCTTTTGACCCCAGCTGCCCTGCGTTCCATTCCCTCCTTCACTTACTCCCCCACTTACTCCCCCCTTCACCTTCACACGAGCACACACAGTTGTGACGCATTCGGTTCACAACAGAGAAGTCCCGGGTTCAATCCTCATGCGGAGCGAAGACAGACTTCTTAAAAACCCGAGTCCTGTCCACCCAGCAGTGAATGGGTACCGGGTGTTAGCCGGGGATTTGTGACCCGCCTCCTGGGGTGTTAACTTCGCCCAACACTAAGCACTAAGGATGAATGATAAAAATGTTGATATGGAGACGGGGCCATACGAGTGTAGCTCAGGCCCTGTAAAATACAACTAGATGAATACACCCCGCTGTCATCTCATACATCACAGTGGCATTCCCCATATGTTGCCATCTTTTTTTCTCTTACCATAGCGCCATAGGACCTCAGATGTCTCAGCCTTCTTCTTTCATTAACTTAGCTTATTTAAATACAAATGTTTCCCTGGTACATTGCAACCAAATCGTCAAGGTTAACAAACCAGTGAATTTACAAACATTAACATGACTTCATCAGACTCAACAGCCACTGACAGTATCATTTTAAAACTACATTATAGTCTATTTTTTTTAACGAGGCAAAAATCCTGTCCCCTTGCTGCTTACTGACTGATATTTGATACCAGGAGAAGGGAATACTACGCTTCTTCTTAATTCCAACTGTATTTTATCATAGTTAACCCTATTATCAGGTAAACATAGGCATCATTTTAAGCATGAGACCTTAAAATAGCTTGGAATTTTTGCCTTGTTAAAAAAAATAGACTATAGTTAGTCACAACTTTGCTATCGTCTGCTATTAATTGTGTTTAAAGTCACTAGTCCTTAAGCACACTGACTCCTTTGTGCTCCTATTTTTAAGTGAACAGTGCTGCTGGCTGACTGAGCTATGTCAATTGTGCTCAGGATTATGAATATGAACTTGAACTTTTTATCTTTCACTCTTGAACAGTTAACTAAAATGCAAAGGGCACACTAATAAGATATTCTTTAACACACAGAACCGTGGAGTGAATGGCCTGAGACTCAAGACACTGATCGTGCAAGCCAAGATGGAAACCCAGACAAAGATGATAAAGAAACTATTGGAGGAAGTAGAAACAATGGAACATCAGACACGGAGAAGAAACGACCATCATTCATAGAGGAGGAGATGGAGAAGATGCTGGAAGATCTCAGTGTAGAGGAGAAGCAATCCTGGAAGAAGAAAATGACCATTTATACAAGGAGCTGCAGTCTAATCATGAGGAAGTGCGACAGATTACAAAACAGGTGGGCCGTCATTTTTTATTTTTTTATTAGATTTTTTTTATTGTTATTATATTATTATTAGTTTTTGACGTTGGAGCCTTTACTTTACTTTGCTGGTGATCAGTTTTTTTTTTTTAGTTTGAATTCTTTTAGTCTGCAGCGCATTGGTCATTCACTAAAGCGACAACACGGCAGTTGTTAAATCCTTTTCAGGGGATTTTTTTTAACATGATGCAAATGTCGCTACTGTCAGGCCTCTTAGAATGTATGATTCATGCTCTGGGTAAGACTTTGTGAATTTTATTTATATATACAGCCAAATTCCCAACATCCGACTTGTCCAAACAACCGACTTTTTTCACCACCACATTGTGTCTTGTTTTGGCCATTTATTTTACTTAGTTTTTGTATAGTTTTTAGAAAACATTGATTTGTGGCTTTATTTATGCACGAATTCTACTTTCGCGTATACCACTGGATCGGCCTTCAAGAGCTGCATCTTTTATGTTCTATACCATTTTGTCCTTACGTTTATGGTTACTGTGATATCCGAACATCCGACTATTCCAATTATCCGACCTACCTTCGGTCCCCCCAAGGTCGGATAATTAATACTTAGCTGTATATATATTTTTTTTTACATCACAAAGGACTAGCCAAGGACAAAAAAAGAAGTAACAAAAAGCCAGCTGAATTCCCTATAAAGAAGACAGAAATTAAATATAAAATGAGGGGTGGGCCAATTTAGTTCGGGAGGTGTCTTGTTACTCCTCTTGAAAATATTTAAGTCGTAGAAAGGTGGAAAAATTGAAATAGAAAAAGAGTTCCAGAGTCTACCAGAATAAATGGGTTATATATTTGCAAATCATAACTCCCTTGTGAATGAATATACATGTTGATATCATTTTCCCCCAGGTTGTGGAGTTGGGTCAAATGCAAGACCTCCTCTCGGAAAATGTTGAACTTCAGGCAACTCAAATTGACAAAATACAAGAGACAATAATAGCAGCAACGGAGAATGTTCGTGAAGGAAATGAGCAAGTGAGTAGTGACTGTGTGTATATTTGTATCCCCTGTCATCTGTGAGCCCATCAGGGTGGCAAGGTTGGTAGAGACGTGAGTTCGCAATGTGCAGCGTCCCTGTGCATTCGGTCAGCGGTTCGAGTCCGCCGAGTTCGTGCTGACGTGGCGGCGCTTTGTATAGTCAATAACCTTGTAGTTGGTACTTGCAAAGTGTCTAGATAGGATGAAAATCTTATCTTATCTGTCATCTGTGAAAGCTGAGTTTATGGCGATAAAAAGAACGTTAGATGCTTAACCCCTTCACGCCCAGAACTTTTCATTAGTATATAAAATTGTCTGTTGTTAGCCATAAAATAACGAAAACTAACTAAATAAACCACATTAGTTAGTGGACAAGCATACTAAACAGGTCATATCTATAAAATATTGCTTATATTAATTGAAATTGTCTAATGGTGGCCAAAGTACAATGGAAATTACGTTCTGGGCCTCAAGGGGTTAAGTAAGGTAGGCGGTGAAGGGAAAGTGGCAGATGTAAAAACACTTTATTCCTGACTAAGTGAGATGTTTAAGGCTTGTGATCTCTACAGCTACCTTTCTCACAAACCAATGTTGCCCATTCATGTATTCATCTAGTTGTATTTTACAGGGCCTGAGCTACACTCGTATGGCCCCGTCTCAATAGCTACATTTTTAACTTACCTCCTTAGTGCTTAGTGCTGACATAAGCCGCCACCCCGGGAGGCGGGTCACGAACTCCCGGCTAACACCCGGTACCCATTCACTGTTGGGTGGACAGGGGTTCGGGTTTTAAGGAGATCGCCTATCTGTCTCCGCTTCGCCCGGGGATCATACCCGAGACTTCTCAGTTGTGGACCGAGCGTGCTACCACTAGACCAGAGTACCCATGTCCTACCAGTGAGAAGGCTGTACAAAGGGATTTAGTACAATGCAACAAATTTTAGTGAATTGCAAACTAATATTAGGCAAGAGATCCTCAAAGCAGTCTGGGGATTTCTTTGAGGAGAAGAGTAACATGCAGATACATATCATTCCCAAAACCTGCTGACGACTCACTACTCTCTATTTGGGGAGGCGGTAGCAGAGTGGTTAGCGTCTCCGAGTGACGTTCTCGGTGACCCGAGTTCGATCCCGATGAGAACCAAAAATCCACTTAAATCTTTCTGCGCCGTCGAGTGGCCTAAGAACACCCACATGCTGCCCATTAACTCTACCCTCGATTGTGAGTGCATCGGAGGACACAGGGGGGCGGCTATGAGCCTCTAATTACAGGCGTCACTATAAAAATCCTGCCTGCACCACCACGGGCGAGAGCCAACCATCGCTGCCCTTAAGTGAACCTCCAGGGCCTACCATCCTGAGTCCTGGAGGTCACTGCCTACAGGCGCTATAGGCTGAAATGTATATGAAAAAAAAAAAATACTACATAAACACAATAGTATAATGAATAGGTACAACAAGGACTGTTACGTAAACCAGAAATACTAGACAAAATGAAGAATGATGTCCCTTGTAATGCACTGGATGGGATGATGACAAATAGCAGACTGCAATAAATTGTTTTGTTGAATGCATAGATAATGTTTGGACCACAATAACTGTTTGGACCACAATAACTGTTTGGACCACAATAACTGTTTGGACCACAATAACTGTTTGGACCGCAATAACTGTTTGGACCACAATAACTGTTTGGACCGCAATAACTGTTTGGACCACAATAACTGTTTGGACCACAATAACTGTTTGGACCACAATAACTGTTTGGACCACAATAACTGTTTGGACCACAATAACTGTTTGGACCACAATAACTGTTTGGACCACAATAACTGTTTGGACCACAATAACTGTTTGGACCACAATAACTGTTTGGACCACAATAACTGTTGATAACATTTCCCCCACCTAGCATAATAATAGGAAATGAAAGAAATATTATGTCATTTCTAGGTTGTGTATTATAATAGCTACATGGATATAAATAGGTACTAGGTGTGAAAGATAATTATTTGCTTAATCAAACCTTAAATACCAGCTAAGTACTAGGCTAAATCATAACTTTATGTTTGAATAGTAAAAAAAACTTTGATACACTTCAGCGACCTCAAATTTGGAGAACACTGGGATGATTGAATCTATTCGCTTGAACTGTTTAAAAAGGTAAAGATGGAGGCATCATACGCTAAGCTGTGCGTGGCCTCGGTGCTCATCTCCGTGGCATTAGCCTTTGAGCCTGTGGTGGGCGAGAAACCGCTACCCCGAGACGCAGCGCTAGTGTGACATCCGGGTTACCACAGTTACCTTCTCCAGGTTTCCCCAGGTATCCATTTATTGACCAACCACAAAAGGAAGGATGAACAGCTGGGTGGTTTGCCGCTGACTGTTTCGACCCAGACTATTTAAAAAAACCTGTAGAATAATGGAAAACTAACATCAATAAACCAAGAAAATCACTAGAAAACTGCAAAAACCCTGTACAATAACGGGAAAAACATCAATAAACTGAGAAAATAATTAGAAAACGGCAAAAACCCTGTACAATAACGGAAAAAAATTGAAATAGTTTTATATTTTTGTACTAGGGCCCGCAGATGATAGCTAGGCGCGCCAGCCACTACACCACGGAAGCGTTTTAAATATCTATATTTGAAGTGTTTAGGTTCTTTATAATTATATGTGATTTAGTACTTATGTGTTCTAGGTAGTATTCTTCCTATGATAAAAAAAGTTATGTATTACCATAACTAGAGTATAAACCACATATCCCTTTAAACATCATTAAATGCTAGATAGTGTTAACAAATTATTTCCTTTACTATGTTTTCTTGGGTTGACTGTTTTATCTGCTGTTCTTAATAGGAAAGGAGACTGTGACAGGAGCTTAACCCCTTGAGACCCAACGTAATTTCCATTGTAATTTGGGTACCATTAGACAATTTTAAGTGAATATAAGCAATATTTTATAGCTATGACCTGCTTAGTATCCTTGTCGACTAGCTAATTTAGTTAATTTAGTTACTTTTCGTAATTTTCTGGCTAACAAGACAATTTTGTATATAGGAGTGAAAAAACCTGGGCGTGAAGGAGTTAAATGCTAGATAGTGTAACAAATTATTTCCTTTACTAAGTTTTCTTGGGTTGACTGTTTTATCTGCTGCTCATAGGAGGAAAGGGAGAACTGTGATTGGAATTTTTTCTGATCGGAACAAACCGTTTGAAAAATAAATCCGTTTTCAAGCCCTGAGAGCAGAAATCTTACCTTCGGGGCAAATTTTACTCCCCTTTTTTTCAAGATATTGTATTTTGAGAGCAGAAATCTTATGTTCTGGGCTAATTTTACTCCTCATTTTTAAGGTACTGTATTTTGAGAGCAGAAATCTTATGTTCAGGGCAAATTTTACTCCCCTTTTTTTCAAGATATTGTATTTTGAGAGCAGAAATCTTACCTTCGGGGGAGATTTTACTCCCCTTTTTTTCAAGATACTGTATTTTGAGAGCAGAAATCTTATGTTCAGGGCAAATTTTACTCCCCCTTTTTTTCAAGATACTGTATTTTAAGAGCAGAAATCTTATCTTCGGGGGAGACTGTGACAGGAGCTTAATGTGGTCTGTGTTGCAGGTCCGGGAAGCCATGAGGAAGGACGCGGGCTTTCGGGTGTGGATCATGTTCTTCCTGATTGTCATGTCCTGTACAATCCTGTTCCTGGACTGGTACAACGCTTGAGCCGGTGGTATATGAGGCGCTTAATTCAGAAAGTCAATAAGCGCCATCAATAAAAAACGAAAATGGCTTCAAAATGTCATATCTTTTGAACCTTGAAACATTTTGAAGCCATTTTCTTAGTTTTTTATTGATGGCGCTTATCGACTTTCTGAATAAGCGCCTCATATGTACATTAACATTTATTATCAGTTACTTGTTTACGAGTGGCATTTAATCTGTGATGATAAAAGAATTAGATACATCATATATTACGTGATATATATTTATTGAGATGGGAATGAGGTGCTTCTACCGGGGAGGAATAAGAGGGTTTCATTTTCTTGAGGCGAATATTTATCGTGGTAGTAACACTTTCCAAGACCACGAGTGTACTCAGAAATTTATCATAATGGCACTGAATAAATATTATGCCTTATAATTTGTATGTTTTTATATCTTTTCTCTGTTACATGATTAGTTATTGCCTACGTCCATGTCTGTGCATTGCAAAGTGATAACGACAGGCTTTAATTCCTGAATCTGC
This sequence comes from Chionoecetes opilio, assembly GCA_016584305.1. Lineage (NCBI taxonomy): Eukaryota > Metazoa > Arthropoda > Malacostraca > Decapoda > Majidae > Chionoecetes > Chionoecetes opilio. The sequence goes on along the minus strand of JACEEZ010019290.1, from coordinate 187,449 downwards.
CACAGCTGTGCTCCTGTTCTAGTGTCTATTTCTTTTAACGAGGCAAAAAATCCTGACCCCTTGCTGCTTACTGACTAATATTTGATGCCAGGAGAAGGGAATAATACGCTTCTTCTAAATTTATGCTGTATTTTATCATAGTTAACCATATTATCACGTAAACATAGGCATCATTTTAAGCATGAGACCTTAAGATAGAATGGAATTTTTGCCTTGTTAAAAAAAATAGACTACTGTATAGTGTCAGAGTGGGATGTTATTTTTACATTGAGGTGATGATTAATGAGGCAAAATGTCTATAATGAAGGAGTAAGTGAGGTAATGATTGGGCTACATGGAGAATAGGGGATGTAGCAGATAACCTTTTGATGCCACTAAGAACAAAAATGCACAAAAAGCATAGTCTAAATGCTTAGGAAAGCTCGAAGCCGATACGCTGATGGTGGACAATTGAAATTTAAGTGAAGTAGTCATCCTTGTCTGGCAGAGTTATGATTAACCCCTTGAGGCCCAGAACGTAATTTCCATTGTAATTTGGCTACCATTAGACGATTTTTAGTGAATGAAAGCAATATTTTATAGATACGACATGTTTAGTATCCTTGTCGACTAACTAATTTGGTATATTCAGTTACTTTTTATTTTATGGCTCGACAACATACAATTTTTTTAGCAAAGGAAAAATCTGGGTGTGAAGGGTTAAAGGCCTTTGACCTAATTCATATGCTTCATAACTACGTGCATTGTTGCCTTGACAGAGAGGGGGAGAGGGGTTGGACCAGGCCACATCAACCCTCCTATTGCCTTTACCTTCACTGCTCAACTGTAAAATGGAAAATAGTGAGCAATAAGTGATATGAAATGAAAGCATATTCCAGTCATTTGTTCTTATTCACTACCTCTAAAGTAATTACCATTTCAAGTCTCGTCATTATGTCTGCCCTAAACTGAAAAGGAGATAAGTTCTGCCAAATTGGGTTTACATGTTACACCTCTGTTAATATAAGAACATAAGAAAATAAGGAAGCTACATATGGCCGTGAGACCTACACGAAGTAGTTCCTGTTCTTACCCTCATCATCATCATCTTTCTGTTTAACATCAGATTTTCCCATAATGTCTAATGAGGTTAAGAGTGTCGATGATACGCCCCCAATTATCTCTATCCGTTGCCTCGACCTCATCAGTGACCAATGCTGCCAGATCCTCTTCAACGCTCTTCCTTGGCTTGCCCGGTGGACGACGACCTGGCACTTCCACTCCACCAGCTCTGTGTTCCTGCACTGTTTAACCCCTTCAGACCCAGAACGTAATTTTCATTGTAATATAACCATCATTAGACAGACGATTTTAATGAACATAAGAAATATTTTATAGATAGGACCTGTTTAGTTTCCTTGTCCACTAGCTAATTTGGTATATTCAGTTATCTTTTCGTAATTTTATGGCTAATAACAGACGATTTCATATAGCAAAGGAAAGATCTGGGCGTGAAGGGTTAATGCAAACTTACTGGCAAAAAGAAACCTGATTTGAGGCCCTCGCTTCATAACATAGGAAAGAAGAAAAACTAAATTACAAGAGTTTACCACTGCCCACTCACTGATATATAGCATGAGTAGCTACATGATGACTGAGTCCATTCCAACCTTTACCACCCTATTTGTGGACCAGTTTCTCCATATTAATTAAAAAATACGTTTTACCAGTTTGAATCCGTTAATTCTTGTTCTACCCTGATTACTAGCCGTAAGAACTTTTCCTAAATCTCCTTTATTGTATCCCTTTAACCACTTAGTAGTTCAGATCGCCCCTTACTCTACGCCTCTCGAGTGAGTGTAAATTTAATAGTTTCAATCTCCTCTCATAACTAAAGTTACGCATCCCCTGTATCATTTTGGTCATCCTTTTCTGCACTGATTCTGACAAGGCTATATCCATCCAGTAATACGGAGACTAAAACCGTATAGTCTAGGTGAGGTCTGACTAGAGCCAAATATAGCTTTAGAATAACCTCAGCACTTTTACTTTTAACACTTCTGGAAATTAATCCTAAAACCCTATTAACTCGGTTTCTAGCCTCAAGACTGTTTCCTAGGACGGATGTCTGAGCTTACCCGCACACCCAAATCTTTCTCACCTTCCGATCTTTTCAGCGATACATGGACATTTTTCAACGTCAAAATAAAAAATTGTTTAAGAAATGTCCTGCAAACCTGAAAAAGAATCAACCATTTCCATTGATTTGGGCCGTGAGTAATATTTAACAGCCAAGATTTACGAGTGTGAGCCGAGGATGCCTTCACCCTCCTCAACATGACCAGTTGTATTTTTTATATAGGTAACAAAAAGTCCGCTTAGTTGCCAGTCCCTATAAATAAAGCAGTAAGAGAATAAAGAAATGGGGGGGGTCAATTTAGTTCGGGAGGTGTCTTGTCACTCCTCATGAAAAGATTTAAGTTGTAGAAAGGTGGAAAAATAGAAACGGGAAGAGAGTATTGAATGAATTAAATGAGCATGAAGATCTTTACTGGCAATAAATACATCACCAAGGTACGCAAGGACAGGTTTACCCGCCTATAGGTCTATTTGTAGTGCGCGTCACAAACCCCCGGCTAACACCCCTACCCATTCACTGCTGGGTGGACAGGGGCTCGTGTTATAAGGAGACAGCCAGTCTTTCTCCCGGGATCGAACCCGTGATAGTGTCTGTGTGTGTGGCAACCCTGGTCTCTGCATAACACTGACCTATCCTGAACGATTTCTGAATTATAAACTTATATATTTACTTCAACGTTCAGCTCACAACTTGTTTCTCACACAGTAACACTTACCCATTAAAAGTTATGGTAAATGGATGGTCTACAATTGTATCCCCGTCATTTCCACTTATCTAGCGAAAAAAACCCTTGGATTTCTGGTTCAAAAATATTCCAAAATTGATGACGATCAGGTTTTTGTTATTTCAATCAATCAACCAATATAATTTTGCTTTACGCCAAACATCCCTTGCTCTGCTTCATATTTACTTCTCTATACCTCTTGCACGTATCTGCCATAGTTTTTTACTTATTGGAAAAAACGAGATTTTCAAAATAAATCAAGGCATACCCCTTGCAAAATTTGCAATATTTTTTGAAAAATAGACTTGCTTGAAAATTTGTTCCTAGCAGTTATCGGGCATGCTGAACACGAATCTGGCGTCAGTTTTCAGTTACAATGATTAGAAGTCCCTATTTCAGCCAATTCACAATGACATGATACTTCCAGATATTCCTTAAAAATCACACATAAGACAAGAAAAAACTTGCTACAAGACATAAAAATATGATAGGCATTGCTAGATTAATCATTACTTCAATAAAACGATCAGTTTCAGTATTTTCCGTATTAGTATTAGAATCATTAATCCCTATTTGAGCCACCCATGCGATTGGCAAAGGACTTAAAAAAACCTATATATAGGAATAGTACTATAGCAATCCTGTGGGACTTATAATGCCCTCCCATGACTCCTGTAGGATGTCTGAAGGAGCGAAGAGGCCCGTGAAGGACTTTAGGATTGTATACAAAGCGAACGAACAATATTAATAGTAATAATAATAAAGTAATAATATTGCATAAAACTCTACAAAGTTAGTGAAACATGGCAAGACGTCACCGCAGAGTTTCTTGTAGCCACTTTCTTCTCCGTATCGACTTTCGTCGCTCACCCGCGCGAGTAATATAAGCTTCATGTTAAAGCGAAGGCCGAACTTCATGTTGAAAAATTGACAGTAAATCCTTTTTCTCCCTTGGCTAATGTCCCCCTAAAATGACCTACGCCCCCCTAAGGGGACGCGCCCCCCAGGTTAAGAACCGCTGCTCTAGTCTCTTATATGAAATTCAAATTCCTTCCTAATTTTTCTCTAAATGATGTCACACCTATTTACTTAAATCTTAGCTCTTTACTTTTCTAATATTCAAATAAAGTATCCTTTATAATTGCTGATGACCAGTCTACGAAACCTTGTATACCCCTTCTTCAGGGGAGGCGGTAGCACAGTGGTAAGCGTCTCAGAGTGGCGTGCTCGGTGACCAGAGTTCGATCCCAGATGAGGGCGAATATCCACATAAGATCCTTCTGCACCGTCGAGTGGCCTAAGAACACCCACATGCTGCCCATTAACTCTACCTTCAATTGCGAGTGCAACGGAGGAAACAGGGGGGCGGCATGAGCCTCATCAAATCACAGGCGTCACTATAAAAATCCCGACTGCGCCACCACGGGTGAGGGCCAACCATCACAGCAGCCCTCGAGTGAACCTCCAGGGCCTACCATCCCACCCCTAGAGGTCACTGCACGCCTACAGGCAATATAGGCACGAATGTAAAAAATAAAAATAAAAAATTAGATAACGAGATAACTATAGCAATACTCTTGTCATCATTGCTCCTCCTCTATTACTACTACTACTATGATTATATTACTCATATTACCGCTACTACAACTACTACTGTTATGACCACACTGCCACAAATGTTACCACTACAGGGTGATAGGGTAACAGCAGAGCAGGAGGGAAAGAGGGGAGAGAGAGAGGGAGGGGGTCAGGGTGAGGGTGGGCGCCAGGGGAGGGGAAAGGGATGGGGGGGTGAGGGAAGGGGAGGGGATGAGGGGAGAGGGGCGGCGTCTGGATATTATAACAGGGCGGACGTTAAGGAAATAACAAAAATAGGAGTCTAGGGTGTACATGTTTTGGTCAATAAGATACTTTTTCATGTGTAACCATTGCTATGTATACAGTATACACTCCAGGTCAGGTCATCAGGTCAGGTATACACACAGGTTAATAGTCTCGGTACACTACTTTATCCACCATCTTGTTTAAGGTATGAGCACGGTGAGTATTATCCACCAATGGTCGCGTTGTGTGGGGAGGCGCGGCAGCCACTCCGAACCCGAGGCCGCCGACGCTCCGCCCTTGGTTGGCCCACAGGAGGGACCTCGCCAATCAGCGCGCGAGACAAGTTATGGGTGAATGTCTCTACGTCTCTCCTGCATTGCGTTCCGCCTCGTCTCGTGTGGACCCTTTGCGTCAGGTCACTTCAAAAGGTTAAGAATGTATCAAGCCGACTACATCCATCGTGATCTTTATTTAATTTGGCGGGATTTTTTGTAAACACGAGACGACTCCAATGTTCTTTGATAGGTAGGAGGGAGACGCCTTACCTAAACCCCCTATGGCCTTACCTATGCCTTACCTGAGACCTATGCCCTTACTTTATGCCTTAAATGAGCCCTTATGCCCTTATTTATGCCTTAAATGAGACCCCTATGCCCTTACTTATGCCTTAAATGCGCCCCTATGCCCTTACGTATGCCTTAAATGAGACCCTATTCCCTTACTTATACCTTAAAGAGCCCCTATGCCCCTACGTATGCCTTAAATGAGCCCCTATGCCCTTACGTATGCCTTAAATGAGCCCCTATTCCCTTACTTATGCCTTAAATGAGCCCCTATTCCCTTACTTATGCCTTGAAGAGCCCCTATGCCCTTACGTATGCCTTAAATGAGACCCTATTCCCTTACTTATACCTTAAAGAGCCCCTATGCCCTTACTTATGCCTTAAATGAGCCCCTATGCCCTTACTTATGCCTTAAAAGAGACCCTATTCCCTTACTTATACCTTAAAGAGCCCCTATGCCCTTACTTATGCCTTAAATGAGCCCCTATGCCCTTACTTATGCCTTAAATGAGCCCCTATTCCCTTACTTATGCCTTAAATGAGCCCCTATGCCCTTACTTATGCCTTAAATGAGCCCCTATGCCCTTACTTATGCCTTAAATGAGACCCTATTCCCTTACTTATACCTTAAAGAGCCCCTATGTCCTTACTTATGCCTTAAATGAGCCCCTATGCCCTTACTTATGCCTTAAATGAGCCCCTATTCACTTACTTATGCCTTAAATGAGCCCCTACGCCCTTACCTATGCCAGCCTATGTCTCGGTGCAGGAGTAAACGCTGTGTTGTGACATTTATATTAACCCGTGCACCCAGAACGTAATTTCCATGTAATTTGGCTACCATTAGACGATTTAATGAATATAACCAATTTGTGTATAGATATGACCTGTTTAGTATCCTTGTCGATTAACTAATTTGGTATATTTTCAGTTACTTTTCGTAATTTTATGGCTCGACAATATACGATTTTTTATAGCAAAGGAAAGATCTGGGCGTGAAGAGATCGATAGCAGACGGACCTAAATAACAAGGAATGAGGACACAAAATAAATATGACAGATTGCTATGAGATGTATCATTAACAAAAGTTGCTACTATTGTCTTAAATACACTATTCTATTAAGTAAGATAGATTACAGCGCGCCCTAATTTCCAGTACAATTGATAAGATATTTCACCAAGATTACATTCCTATATGTCTATATACGTTGTCCAGATATATTAATTAGTTTCTGGTGTATTCTATCACGTCGCAGCAAAATTGTTCCTCACAACACATATTTTGAACCTAAAAAGACAAAAAAATACTTCCCTCCCGCAATGATGTAGATTAATGCAACACTGGCCTTCCTGCTAGACTGTAATAAGCAATACCGGCCAATTATATCATCTACCCATCTATACCTACCTATCTATCTAACTATATGTATGTCTATCAAGCTATTTATCTATACAAATTATTTCTCTCTTAACCCCTTCACGCACAGATCTTTCCTTTGCTATAAAAAAATTGTATGTTGTCGAGCCATAAAATTACGAAAAGTCACTGAATATACCACATTAGTTAGTGGACAAAGATACTAAACAGGTCATAGCTATAAAACATTGCTTAAGTCACTAAAAATCGTCAAATGGTACCCAAATTACAATGGAAATTACGTTCTGGGTCTCAAGGGGTTAACGCATTACCTTGCTTTACGACAGCATATATTTCATACCTAACTCCTATACCGTCTGTCTAAAGAAGAATAAAAAGCAAGTAAGTCGATATGAAACAGAGATCAAATCAGAAAATCAAGGAAACAAGAATGACAAAAAGAGACTAAAAAGGGAAGAGGATCAGGGGTCATAATCTAATAAAGTTGAGGACATGAAAAGCGATCCAACGAATTAGGAGAGGAGAAGAAAGCAGGAATAACAGAGGTCAAACGGTGCCTGTGGGGAAAGCTGCAGCAGGTAAGAACTAAGCAGGTCAGGGGAGGAAGGTATGGAAGGCTGGGGTAGGTCAGGAAGGTCAGGGCAGGTCACGGAAAGAGCAGGCAGCATGATGGATAGGATCGGGTCGTGACAGCTGGGGCCAGATCCTCGGCGTCGTCTTCTTTCCCACCTCGCCTTCACCTCATCTCCGACGCGGTGATAGCGAGGACGCGACACCAAGTTTACAAGTTTATTACACACTCTTAGAAAAAAAGGGTAGGAAAAGGGTAGGAAAAGGGTGTTTATAGTGATGAAATACTGCTACCCTTACAAATATACCCTTTTGCAACCCTAAATATACCCTTTTCAAACCCCAAATGTACCCTTTCTCAAGCCTCTCGTCTAAAAAGGGTAGATAAAGGGTAGATGAAGGGTATAATCAGCAGCATCTACCCTCCAGCCTGGACATAGGGTATAAAAAGGGTAGTGATGGTGCGATGTAACAATTCTACCCTTAATATACCCCTTATTTCTGAGAGTTCAGAAAAGGGAGGGGGAGATGATATTAAAGTGGGAGGTGTAGAATACTAAAAAGAAGACAGAAATACAGAATAAGGTTGAGAGGCTGCCGACGCCTCACTATATATACTAAAAAAGCAAGAATATGGAAGTAAGACGCAGATATGGAAGTGATACGCAGACTATAGACGCAGAACAGAATGCGTCAGACTCAGAACAGTAACAGAACAGCCACAGAGACGCGAAACAGGCTCATGGCACGATACGATACAGAACATTAATATAAATCTGAAGGAAAATGCATATACGACACACACACACACACACACACACACACACACACAAAAAAAAAATGGTACGACGTGCCATGTTGAAATGGTGAACATATTTTTCATCCTTATGCAAAACTTTAGGATGATAATATTTGTGGGTGATGCTAAACGATGGTGGTGATAATAGTGGTGGTGGTGATGGTGGAAGGAGTCAGGTCACGTGATCGATTACTCAGGTCAGGAGTCTTGTCTTCACTCGTGTCACACCTATCTCTAACTCGTATAGATCCTCGCACCTGAATCTGGGCGGCAAATCTAAGACTGACCACTATACATAGCATCATTACTACCACATTTTTTCCTAACAGAGAGAGAGCGAGAGAGAGAAACAGTCATCTAGCTCCCTATATATCTTTCTCCCTCCTCTCTATCAGGTCAAAGACTAACCACGATACATATCATTATCACTACCACATTTTTTCCTAACAGAGAGGGAGCGAGAGAGAGAAACAGTCATCCAGCTCCCTATATATCTTTCTCCCTCCTCTCTCAATCAGATCAAAGACTAACCACGATACATATATATCATTATCACTATCACCAATTCTTCCTAACAGAGAGAGAGGGAGCGAGAGAGAGAAACAGTCATCCACTCCCTATATATCTTTCTCCCTTCCCTCTCAATCAGATCAAAGACTAACCACAACACATATATATCATTATCACTATCACCAATTCTTCCTAACAGAAAAAAAGAGAGAGAGAAAGTAGGTTCTCCCGGTCACTCTGTTTCTCCCTCCTCTCTCCGTCATAAGAGCGTGGGGACTGAAGGGCTCTCGACGTCACTCCCCGCCCCGCCTAGACACTCAAGACGCCCTACCAGTGACAGATACAGAGTCGCCGAGGCAGCAAGATTCCCGACACAGCAAAACAACTCCTGATTCTAATGATCCTCCACTTGTAGCTATTTTAATTTATCTTATAGAATTATCGGGTGTTGTGTGACGAGTTTTACTGTATGTATGTGTATGTGGATTTTCTTTTGTTTTTGTTAGTACTATAATGTGTTACTGTGTGTGTTTTCGAGTCAGTTGTCTCAGTTTATAGAGTGAAATATATGTCATTCTTCTTTGTTATTAAAATTTTCTTTGAAGGGGTCTAATTTGGTTATTTGTATCGCCTTAATCTCTACTGTTATAGGAATGAATGTTTTTTGAAATCCTTGATATTCATATGCACATTCTGTCTAACTGCGTCTATCTCTCTACTATATATATCGTCACCATTATCATCACCATGCACACCACCACCACCATCACCACCATCAGCCAGTCCTGTGGTTCGCTATACAATAAAAAACTAACCCTGTGTCTTGCTATTTCTTGTGTGTTTTGTTGGTCGTCACCTTAACACAGCTAATGGACGGGCCTGATGAATGGCTCCACCTGACTGACTGTGTGTTTGTGTGTGTGTGTGTGTGTGTGTGTGTGTGTATGTGTTGTGTGTGTGTGTACGTGTGTGTGTGTTGGTGGTAGGGGGGGGCGAAGGAATAGGTGTCAATGCCATTAATCAAAAGGTCAAAGACGTTTAGGGGGAGAGGGAGGTCACTTAAATGTTGACAGTTAAAAAGGCGAATATTTGGATGACTCTGGTATTGATGATTATATTGATGATTATTATGATGATGATGATACTATATAAAAATCAGAGAAACATAGTAATTTACTGAATGAACAAATTCCTCTTTTTTTTAACTAATGAGAATGCAGTAATGATAAATAAATAAGACTATAAATGTTGATGGTATTCCTGAGTGGAAAAAGAAGAGCAGGAATTGGAAAACGAAGAAAAGGAGATGAGAGAAGGTGAAGAAGAGGAGGAGGAAGGGGAAAACGAAGAGGGAATGAGAAGAGAGAAGGTGAAGAAGAGGAGGAGGAGGAAGAGGAGGATGGGGAAAATGAAGGAAAAGGAGAGGAGAAGGATGAGGAGAAAAAGGAGGAAGGGGAAAACGAAGAGAAGGAGAAGAGAAGGATGCGGAGGAAGAGGAGTAAGGTGGGTGAGCAGGACGCCTCGCCTCACACCCTCCCAGGAGACTCGTCCATCAAAGGCATCGACAGGACCTCTTACCAGCCCCGCGCCGCCCAACACCCGGCACCCACCCCGATATACACCCGCTTATTCCCGCAGCCACACGCTTAAATACACATTGGTTACACCGGACCCGTGCTCACAAAGATAGACGCGATGACCGCCTCGCTCCACTAGCCCCCGACAGCCCACAGCCCTTTATAGCCCTCTACAGCCCTCTACACCCTGACAGCCTCCAGCAGTCCCCTACAGCCCCCACCAGCCCCCTATAGTCCCCAGATAGCCCTCTACAGCCCCCACCAGCCTCCGACAGCCCCCTACAGACCGCAACAGCCCCCACCAGCCCCTGACAGCCTCCGACAGCCTACAGCCCCGACAGCCCCCGAGAGCCTCTGACAGCCCCCGACAGCCCCCACCGACCTCTGACAGCCCCAGATAGCCTACTACAGCCCCCAAAGCCCCCTACATCCCCCGACAGCCCCAACCAGCCCCCACCAGCCTCCACAGCCCCCGACAGTCCCCGACAGCTCCCAACAGGCCCTGAGAGTCCCCACCAGCCCCCAGATAGCCGCCGACAGCCCTCACCAGCCTCCAACAGCCCCCTACAGACCGCAACAGCCCCCACCAGCCCCTGACAGCCCCCGACAGCCTCCAACAGCCCCGGACAGCCCCATAGTGACCACAGGTCCTCTATAGTTCTCACTCTTCAGGCCGTTAAGAGCGTTGAGGTGTTGGAGGCAGATGGTCCGTTGGGTCTTTGTGCAGTAAGGTTTTGTGATGAAATTTGGTATTGTGGAAATTATTAAATGCTTTTTAACTTTTTTTCTCTTTTTTTTTTACCTCTTTGCAATTTTTTTTTCACTTTCACGTCATAAACTCATATATTATAAATTCTTACAGACTTTTTTTGATTGTATACGGTGATGCATAGATTACTGCACAGGACGGTGGATGATGATAGAAAGAGGGATTTAGATATAGGCCACGAAAATACATCTATTACTAAAATTCTTACTATATCTGATTGGCAGCAGTGGAGTACTTTACCTCACAAAACAAGGGAAAAAAACCACGTAGCAAGAAAATACGAGAACTTACGAGTACTTTACTTCATAACAAAAACGAAAAAACAAAAAATCCATAACAAGAAAGTACAGGAACTTACGTAAACACACTGAAGCAATTTGTCTCGAGTCCTAGAAAGTTTCCCTTCCTCGCAAGAACCACCAGGGTCTCCAGACAGACTTTCCAAGGTGTACCCTGAGCCCTGAACCCAACCTTGAGGTGACATTTAGCTACACGAGTGACACAAATACATTAATGGAAGCAAGTGAGGCGACACGCGACAGAAGAAGTGGTGAGACTGTCTTGCTTACGGTCCTTAAGTGCTTGTGTGTGTGTGTGTGTGTGTGTGTGTGAGAGAAAAAAAGCTAATGTCAACTCGATCAAAAATAAGCACAAACTTTCTCGTGTTCATTTTATATACCTTTAAAGTGTGAATACCTTATTTTATAGTGATTTTCGTACGAGATGAAGTGGTTATCAGGGCTGGGAACGAGAGTGAAAGGAAGGTAATGTGTGGCGTATACCGATGGTGATTGGAAGGGACGTAGTAAAAAAGGAGAAGGAAAGGGAAGGTTGAGGCAAAATGTTACTATAGAAAAGAAAAGGGGAAAAAAAGTAGAAAGTTACATAGAAAACGGGGAGAAAAAAGGCAGGGGCGTGGCTTCTGGGCAAGTTAAACGTAAATTTGCTATAGTCTCTCATAGGTATACTGGACAGCTACCACCACCACCACCATCACCACCATCACCACCACACCACAACCGCTAGCACTACTACCACAACACCTCCACCACCACCACCACCACCACCACAATACCACTATCACTACCACCATGACCACCACTACCATCACACCACCACCACTACCACCACTACCGCCACTACCACCACTGCCATCACCACCACCACCACAACCGCTACCACTACTACCACACCACCACCACCACCACCACTGCCACCACAACCACAACACCCCCGCCACCACCACTACTACCACCACTGCCATACCACCACCACCACCACCACCACCACTGCCATACCACCACATCACCACCACCACCACCACCACAATACCACTACCACTACCACCATGACCACCACTACCATCACACCACCACCACCACCACCACCACCACCACCACCACCACCACCACCACCACCACACACACCACCACCACCACCACCACCACCACCACCACCCACCACCACCACCACACCACACCACCACCACCACCACCACCACCACCACCACCACCACCACCACCACCACCACCACCACCACCACCACCACCACAACACCCTCAGTCCGCGACCAATTTCCGGCCATGTTAACCTTTTCACGGGAGGGCGAGGCGGCGGAGGATCGGTCTGAGTTCGGTGTGTCAAGGTGGTGACGGATGAGCCTCAGTAATCGAGGTCATTAATGCAACGCGACCTCGCTTGGGAACTGACCTCACTCCTGACCCGAAGGAAGAAACGCCAGGAGGTCGTGTGTGTGTCCTCTGAAGGCGATGATTGGTCTCTTAAGAAATCCTCCCGGGGAATAGGTACCGTTGCCCCTGGACGAAAAAAAATAAAGACATGATAAAAGGATATAATTATTTGTGGAAACAGTAAAAGAAAATGGTTTTTAAGTTGTGGTCATGAATTATCTCCCAAATGCTTTTCAGACTAGTCAAACATATTAGACGAAAATATTAGAGATCAGATATTACACTATCATATTAGATTCAAAGATATTGGACGGAAGGAAAATAATATAATCGAAGTTGCTAAATACGTACTGACTCAATACTCTAAATGTGCACTAGATAAAAGCAAACATTACGAAGACATTTTTTTATAATTCAATGCCATACAAAAATTTACATAGTGATTCACATTGACATTATATATATTTTTTCATTAACCCAAAATTTTATCTTTGAAAAAAAACTTGTTCTTGGGTCTCTTACAAAGGATGGTGTCTATTGATATAAATATGTTCCATATGATTAGAGTCTAGACACTGGCCTCCAAACACCTCCAGACAAGACAAGGACGAGTGACATACTTATACATGCACATCATCGTCACCTCACAACATTGTCAACGCGTAAACAAGCGTATCCTTATATTTGTGATATGTATACTTCGCTTATGAATCTGATACTTATGGAAACACACACAAACACACACACACAAAAACAACCCTTTTCTCTCAAACACTGTCTCTCTGTCTCTTCCTCTCTCACACACACACACACGCACACACTCTCTCTCTCTCTCTCTCTCTCTCCTCTCGTCTCTCTCTATCTCTCTCTCTTCATCTCTCTCGTCTCTCTCTCTCTCTCTCTCGTCTCTCTCCTCTCTCTCCTATCTCCTCTCTCTCTCCTCTCTCTCTCTCTCTCTCTCTCTACTCTCTCTCTCTCTCTCTCTCTCTCTCTCCTCTCTCTCTCTCTCTCTCTCTCTCTCTCTCTCTCTCTCTCTCTCTCTCTCTCTCTCTCTCCATATCACAGCATCATGGTGAGATTGGGTAAGAGATACTGGAATATAGAAGGAGAGAGGAAGAGAGAAAGAGAGAGAGAGAAAGAGAGAGATATATATATACGGGGTGAGATGGTATAGACCGACTATAGAGAGGCTGAGGAAGAAGGGAACGAGGAGCAGCATTTTGACCTCTGCTGACCCTGTTTGGGGACGGTACATGACCTTGATGGATTGGCCGGAAGCTTATGCCCACCTGCAACTGGAAGGGAGGGAGAGCGAGGTGAGGGAAGGTGAGGGGAAGTGAGGGGAGGTGAAGGAAGCTGGAGGGGAGAAGAGGATAGGATGAGGGGTGGTTTGTGTATATAGATTTTATAGATTTGTAGATTTTTTGTATATACAGTTGTGTAGATATAAGGCCTAAATTAAATATTGTGGAAAAAAAGGAAGGAAAAGAAAAGAGGAATCAACAAGAGGAGTAGATTAGATAAGATTAGATTAGATTAGATTAGATATTTTATTGACCACACCAATACAAAGAAAATTCACATACAACCTATCCTATGGTCCAACAAAAGAATACATAATTATGATGAATAACTATATTATAAATCTTCATTCAACCTAAAGATTTACGCATATATCCGTAATATTTTGTATATAGCTGTACACACATCATCATCGGTCATTGTTTTTGAGAATAAATCATAGATACTTTTGATACAATAAACGTTGCGAACATCACTAGATAAGGGACACTCAGCCTGACATGTTCTTCGGTCTGTATCTTGCCGCAGGGACACAGCCTCTCATCTACCGGGAGACGGCCGCGTCCCCTCCTGTTCCACCTGCCTGCCTCTATAGCTAAAGTACATGTGATGAAAGTGTTGAAAAAAAAAAGAAAAAAAATGAGTACGTAAGATAAAGGTTAAGGCATTTCAAAGTAACCCGAAAAGTTTTTAGATAGCATAGACCTTCTTACTGTATTTACATAGGACGTGAAATAATATTATACCATAAAAAGAAAAGATCAATATGTATAGTAGTGATTATCTGAATGGGAATGCTACTATATAGGGTACATAACAAATACTATATAGTTGAATAGCAAAAACTGTATTGACTGATGGCAAACTAAACTCTTTATTTACCTCCTTGGAACTAACCTTTACTGGCAACATACGTATAGTGTGGAGATGTATTTTGTATGTTTATATTATAGGACAAAATACATCTTACATCTCCACAGTAGCTACATGAGTAATATGTTAAAGTAGACCTGGAGGAGATAAATGCTACTCAGGCAGTATTACGATGGGCAAGCGTGACTGAGGGAATGGGAAACAGAAGGGAGGAAGGAAAGAAGGAAGGGATGGAGGAATGAAGGGAAGGAAGGAAGGGAGGAAGGGAAGGAAGGGATGGATGGAGGGAGGAAGGAAGAAGGGAGAAGGAGGAAGATGGAAGGAAGGAGAATGGATGAGGGAGGAAGGATAGGGGGAAGAGAAGGGAGGAAGGGAAGGAAGGGAGGGATAGAGGAAGGGAAAGGAAGGGAGAGAAGCGATGTATGGAGGGATGTATAGCAGTGTGAGGCTCCCACATTCTCCCTGACTGAGGGGAAAACAAGTCCCTTATCCATCGTGAGCTGTCATTGGCGGCCCCCTCCCTGTATGCAAGGCAGAGGGGAAGGGAGAGGGGAAGCAGGGAGAGGGGAAGGGAGAGGGGAAGGGAGGAGAGGGAGAGGGAGGGAGAGGGGAAGGGAGAGGGAAGGAGGGAGAGAAGGAGAGGGGAAGGGTGGGAGACAGGGGAAGGGAGGCAGGGAGGGAGGGAGAGGAGGAGGGAAGGGAGGTAGGCAGGGAGAGGGGAAGGGAGGGAAATATAGAAGGAAAGAGGGTGGAAAATTAAGGGAGAAAAAGACAAAGGAGGAAAAATGCACCACGTGGAGTGACAGAAATCAAACAGAAAAATAAAAGACAGAAAGAAATTGAGTGAAAAAGAGAGAAATGAAGGAAATTATAGGGAAATAATGTTAATATCTGAGGAAAAGAGACATGTAGAAGAGGAGGTTAGAATAGGCACTCTGGTATATGTGTAGGCGTGTGTGGGTGGCTGTGGGCGTGGGAGGCGTAGGAGGCGTGGGAGGGAAGGTAGCGTGACCCCAGCCGCCCAGCCCAGCCCGTGACGCCAGGCTATGATGGAGTGGCAGGGAGATGTGGCAGATGCGTACCCTGTCGCCCTGTCATCCCCTACACCTCCCTGCTGCCTCATGTACTACCAATGCCCATACACACACACACGCACACACACACACACACACACACACACACCAATCTTCACCCTCCTCCCTGTCTGTCTGTCTGTCTGTTTCTGTATCTGTTTTCTGTTTTTCTGTCTGTCTCTCTGTCTGTCTGTCTCTCTGTCTGTCTATCTGTCTGTCTCTGTCTGTCTCTGTCTGTCTCTGTCTGTCTGTCTCTGTCTGTCTCTGTCTGTCTCTCTCTGTCTGTCTCTGTCTGTCTCCGTCTCTCTGTCTGTATGTCTCTCTCTCTCTCTCTCTCTCTCTCTCTCTCTCTCTCTCTCTCTCTCCTCTCTCCTCTCTCTCTCTCTCTTCTCTCTCTTCTCTCTCTCTCTCTCTCTCCTCTCTCTCTCTCTCTCTCCTCTCTTCTCTCTCTCTCCTAGCATCACATTCTCCCTATCGTCTACTTCTTTCCTTTCCTCTCTCCTTTCTTCTCCTCCTTATCCCTTGGCCAAGCCATCAAACTTTCATGCATCTTATTCCTCCTTTTCCTCCTATTTCCTCTCTCCCTTTTTTTCCTCCCTAGTAATCCCTTGGCCATTTCGCCCCTCAAAGGCCTCTTCCCAATGCACTCTTTATCCTCCTCCTCCTCCTCCTCCTCCTCCTCCTTTTCTTCTTCCTTCGTTTCTTCCTTGCCTGCTTCCCTCTCGTGTTCTTATCCTTTCTCCTCTCCCTCTCATTATCTTATTATGACTTTGTATTTATCTTGACCTCCCTTTCACAGATTCTTTTTCTCTTTCGCTTCTTTTCCTTTTTATCTTTAACTCTTCCTTAATCTATTTTCTTTTATTTCTTCCTTTTTCCTTCCTTCCTTTTCTCATTCCGTTCTTCCTTCCTCTCCAATTATTTTTACCCCTTGCATTCCCTCTTGCCTTTCACTCATCTTCATCAGCTAAAGATGAAGGAAGGTTTATCTCTGTGACCTGACATGACCCATCCTGGCACGTGCGGGAAGCAGAGGTCACCAGAGGTCATCCATCAGCCACACTCTCCCACTATCCCAATTGACCGTATCTACTTTTCCATAACAAGCTGCTCTGTGTCCTCATCCATTCATCCATATATACTTAATATAAATCCACACATATACATACACACATATAGAGAGAACAAAGGAAAAGAACTGCTAGAATACAATTGTTATACGTGTGGTTTACTACAATAAAGTTTACCTGAGAAAGTCTGCTTATAAGGATAGTAGTGTGTAGCACAGTACAATTATAATTACATTTATTATTTTATCATCCTGTTATTACTATTATCATTATTATTAGTTGATGTTAATGGTGATGGTGGTGGGGACTAATATCATCACTGTTATTACTATTATCATTATTATTAGTGTATGTCGATGGTGGTGGTGGTGGTGGTGGTGGTTTAGGTGAGGACTTCTATTATTATTATTACTTATTATCATTGTTATTAGTTGATGTTAATGGTGATCGTGGTGGTAGGGACTTCTATCCTCACTTTTACTATTATTATTATTATTAGTGTATGTCGATGGTGGTGGTGATGGTGGTGACAGCAGGGAGTGGCGGTGGAGGCAAAGGGAGGACTGATTCATTACTGCTTATCGTAGTTATACACATTAATCCCGCATGAGTACTTTGATTGACACCTGAACACGATCCCCCCCTCCTCTCTCTCTCTCTCTCTCTCTCTCTCTCTCTCTCTCTCTCTCTCTCTCTCTCTCTTCTCTCTCTCTCTCTCTCTCTCTCTCTCTCTCTCTCTCTCTCCTCTCTCTCCTCCTCTTCTCTCCCCCTCTCTCTCTCTCTCTCTCTCTCTCTCTCTCTCTATTCCCTCTCCTGGCACCAAAACAAATAAATAAAATAAAATAACAAAAATATCCATTAAAACCTAAAACCGTACACAACAACAACACAGCAGCAAAAACACTAAAAAACCCACAAAAACACCAAGTCAGCAAAGTATAAATGTAAGAATAAAGGTCTTAATAAATAAATAATCTTAATAAATAAATGCAGGAGGAACGTAAACAAAAAAAAATCTGCAATGACGAGGCCAAAAGAAAAAAAAAGAAAAACACGTCAGAAAAAAAAAGAAAAACACGTCAGAAAAAAAAAAAAAACACGTCAGGAAAAAAAAAAAAAACACGTCAGAAAAAAAAAAAAAAACGTCAGAAAAAAAGAAAAACACGTCAGGAAAAAAAAAAATAACGCGGTCAGGAAAATTTAAACACAAAAAAAAAACACGCAAAAAAGGAAAAACTCAGAATAAAAATAAAAGTAGCAAAGAAAGCAGTAGGAAGAAAAAAACAAAAAAAAAAAAAGACACTGCAGCAAAAAAAAAAAAACATAAAATAAAAGAAAAACACGTCAGGCAAAGGAACACACACACTTCAGAAAAGATACACTCGTCAGCAAAAAAAGAAACAGTTCAGAAAGAAAGAAAAACACTTCAGAAAAAGAAAACACGGCCAAAAAACATGAAAAACACGTCACCGAAAGAAGATGAAACCTAAAAGAAAACCACCCTCCGAAAAAAAAAACCACGTCAGGAAAAAAAAGAAAACACGTCAAAAAAAAACACTTAGGAAAAAAAACCTTCAGGAATTTCAAAACGAATCGAATATGATAGAAGAATAAAGTCACATGCATGAGGCGTAAAATAAAAATAAAAATAGACACTGCAGCTAAATAAATACAATAATAGATAAATACAATACAAAATTCTGCAGTGACAAGGCAAGGACCACCACCACCACCACTTTTCAGGTCCACTTCGCCAGCCAGACTTTTAAAGCTAAGGTTCCGAAGTCATCAGTAACACTTCACGACAGGAGACTACCCATACCGGGCCTATTATCTCACTCTTTGTCACCGAGGGAGATGAATTACCTAAAGCCATACCTCCCCCTTCCTCCCCCCTCCCCCCCCTCCCCCTAGAGAGAGAGAGAGAGAAAGAGAGAGACAGACGCACATACATACACATACTTATCGCTGCATCCTCCAACACTTCAGTCTGATGGTTAATGAGTCTTTGGTGAAGAATGCCTGAAGTGTGTGGTTATTAATAATACTAATACTAATGCTGAAAATACTAATACTGATCGTTGTATTGAAGTAATGATTAATCTAGCATTGCCTAGCATATCTTTATGTCTTGTAGTAAGTTTTGTCTAATTTGGGATTTTTAAGGAATATCTGGAAGTGTCATGTCATTGTGAATTGGCTGAAATAGGGACTTCTAATCATTGTAACTGAAAACTGACTCCAGATTCGTGTTCAGCATGCCCGATAACTGCTAGCAACAAATTTTCAAGCAAATCTATTTTTCAAAAAATATTGCAAATTTTGCAAGGGGTATGCCTTGATTTATTTGAAAATCACGTTTTTTTCGATAACTAAAAAAACTGTGGCAGATACGTGCACCATGAATGGAGGAGGTGGAGGCGGAGGAGAAAGAGGAGAAAGAATAAAAGACTGGCGTGAACTTAATTAATTCTGGTCGTGACATCACCAAAGTTGCCGCTATCACTCAGTAAGCCGCGTCGTGGCAACCTTCAGCTTCCTCTAGTTGGGTTCACCACCTCGAGGGGCCAAGGATTTACCCGGATGAGGTACACACTGACCCTCTCATTAACCCTTAGCATAAATCCATCCCCTGACTGTTGCCCTGAGTTCATCATCATCCTTCATTGCTACCCCGCGTTCACCCTCCTCCTCCCGCCCTTATACACCCGCCCCATTTCCCAGGTAACCTCGCCCCCAGTACCACCACATAGACTACTAATAGAAACAACAACAACCAGTGGCATTACTAAGCGGTGGAGATTATACAAAATCAAATAGTAGGATTAGTGGTTGATTACTACACTCTCAGAAATAAGGGGTATATTAAGGGTCGAATTGTTACATCGCACCATCACTACCCTTTTTAAACCCTATGTCCAGGCTGGAGGGTAGATGCTGCCGATTATACCCTGCATCTACCCTTTATCTACCCTTTTTAGACGAGAGGGTTGGAAAAGGGTATATTTGCGTTGATCCGAAAGGGTATATTTGTAAGGGTAGAAAAAGGGTAGCAGTATTTCATCACTACAAATACCCTTTTCCTACCCTTTTTTTCTAAGAGTGTATGTGAAAAATACGTTTAGAATAATAATTATAATCAAAGAAGATGAAACTACATTTGCATTTATCATTGAGTCTATGCAAAGGTATTGATGAGTAGATTTCGTTTAATCTCCTATTGAAGTAGCATTGATTGGGCGGCAGTAAATAGTTGCCCATTATTTACTCGATTTTTTACCTTCCATTTCGTTTTACCCGCGCCTTTGTTACCCATTATTTACTCGGGACAGAAAAAAACTAAAGTTGGCGTTTCACTATAATTTCCATCTATTTAAGGGTAATAAAAAAATCACGAAGAAAGGATTACAATGCGTAAACTTGAATGATTGTCACCTACTTTATTTTTATCTCCAGATCATTGTCACGTTATCAGACTTATCACATACTCGCTAACAACCACAAAACGCGGAGGAATATAGATTTATGGGTGTGCGAGGCGCTTCGTCGAGCATGTTTGGGCGATCAGTCACTTCCTCCCTCAAGGTTACCTGTCTCCTACTGTCTGTCCCGGCCACAGGTGTCCAGAGATACCACCTGGCACTGATTAGCAGATAACACGCGGGCATTCCAACCAAGTCACACCTGCAGCTCAATGTGTCAAGGCGCTCGACAGTGTATACGTAGATAGGGTATAGATAAAACTACTTCAGCATCAAACCTACATACATACAAACGGAAGGATGCCAAATTAACGTAGCAAAAAGAAGATAGGGAAAGATGACAAATAAACGTAGCAAAAAGAGGATAGGGAAGGATGACAAATAAACGTAGCAAAAAGAGGATAGGGAAGGATGCCAAATTAACGTAGCAAAAAGAAGATAGGGAAGGATGACAAATAAACGTAGCAAAAAGAGGATAGGGAAGGATGACAAATAAACGTAGCAAAAAGAGGATAGGGAAGGATGACAAATAAATAAAAATCAAGAAGAGCAAATTTAAGGTAAAAGAATTAAAAAAAGAACGAGATGAAGATAAACCAAAATTAAGAAGAGCAAAATTAAGGTAGAAGAATGAAAAAGGATTGAAAAAAGACCGAAAAGAAGTTAGCAAAATTAAGGAGATAATGTCGTAGGATGATGCGTATGCTTTCACTCGTTATCCCAAATATAATATGGCAAAATCAAGCGTCCTGACAGATATACGGAACAAAATTTGCTGAAAACAAGACCAAGGCACAGTATTGCACGTGCATTAGTGTTGCCAATATCCCTTGACGTCACCAATAGTTGTGACGTCACCAATAGTTGTGACGTCACCAATACTCCTAAAAAAACTGTATTGATTGGAGGATGTGTAGAACTGCAGTGAGTGTTTTTTCCTCCTTCTCCTTCTCCTTCTCCTCTTCCTCCTCCTTCCACTCCTCCTCCTCCTCCTCCTCCTTCTCCTTCTCCTTCTCCTCCTTTCCTCCTTCCCCTCCTCCTTATTCTTCTTCTCCTTCTCCTTCTCCTTCTCCTCCTCCTCCTTCTCCTTCTCCTTCTCCTTCTCCTTCTCCTTCTCCTTTTCCTTCTCCTTCCCCTCCTTCCCCTCCTTCTCCTTCTCCTTCTCCTTCTCCTCCTCCTCCTCCTCCTCCTCCTTCTCCTTCTCCTTCTCCTTCTCCTCCTCCTCCTCCTCCTTCTCCTCCTTTTCTTTCAGCCTTTCTGTGACAACGACAAGCGTCTTCGCCTCCACGACACCACGACAAAGAAACAAAGCCTTAACACCGACACTAAGTGGAACAGACAAACAACTGTATATATAAATAAAACATAATATCTTTTTAATGGTTGCTTAACATTCCGGAGATTAAATTTTCTCGATACGTGGGCCCGTAAAATACGTACATAACAGAGCGGGGCAAAAATGTTTCAAGTGGTTCCCTTCCATTGCTTTGAGTGGCTTCGTCCGTATCCCACCCGCCGCCCAGCCTCCCACGTCGCCCCGCCCTCGCGTTTAAGCCCATGCCTTGAACACTGACAGGACACATGGCTTTCCCAGGGTCCTCAGGGCGTCAGCAAGAGTCCCTGGTCGTCGGGGTGGATGATTGTTCGGAAACAGCGACGTGGCATGGGACGGAGCCAGAGTGGAGGGGAATCGGAGGCGGGGCTCGCGCGTGATCCATCACCCGGCTAACAAACAGGCAGAACGCGGTTGGAAGTTGCATCAAAGAAGATCATATTAACACTAGAGTCGGGTGGTTGGAGGACCAGCAACCGCAGTCGCCACCCGCAGATGTTCGCAGTATTTTTCACTTTTAGGAGCGACGCTTGAGACTTCAGGTGATTTAATCAAGCATATCATGTGTCGCTGAGCTTTCCTGAATTCGGTGTGGGTGTGGTGCGTCGAGGCCTCGGGGATCCGCGGGCCAGGACACGTTGCTAATAATTCCAGCTTGTCGCCACTTCTTGCTGTCGACGCGGGAGGAGGCGCCGCGACGGTCTCCGAGGAAAACAACGGAGAATACTGACTTATTTTTGTTCGGCGAGGGCGAAGTCAGCGAGATACATGCACACCACGCGTCTTTTTCATGGCATGTCAGTAATTTCTTATTTACAAATCTTTGTCACTCCACCAAGTACATATTCACTCTTTTGACTTCTAGAAATTATGTCGTGTGAGGTCAAAACAAAAATCTCACATTTAACTCAATGCCACAACACTGATCTGTACTTATACTTCAGGAAGATTGGGAGACATACTTTTATCCGTTGTGTTATTTACAACATCCAAAAATTTCTCAATCTTCAGTTCCTCAATGAAACTTATTTTTTCCACTATTATCATCACATCTTTATTCCTCTTTAGTCTTTATTTCTCCATTTCCTGATCCTTTATACACGTAGACGTCCCATCCTTCTCTCTTTCCTCCTCTCCTTCTTCCCACCCACCGACTCCCACAGCCTCGGAAACATCAAACGTAAGTCTCCGGCAATTAAACAAGATCACATCACCGCGCCTTTGTCCTCCAGAAGCCACCAACACACACGCGGACACAGGTATGCCGGGCCCCGCACCTCCGTCCAGCCCCCGCCGCCGTCTCGACACATAGGAGTCGCGTCTCAGGTATTTCACCCCGTGTTTATTTTCTTTCTTTGAGGAATCCGAGCGTCATGGTGAGGGTGTGAGGGTGGGGGTGTGAGGGTGAGGGCGTGTGAAGGTTCTGAGAGTCACGTAAGCGGCTTTATGTGAAAGTTGTGCAACGTGGATGGATATATACATTACATGACGTACAGTGTTGGTTTTGCCTTCGTGGTCTATAGTGTTTCAGGATAAAGAATGTGTACGTGGGCAAGCAAATGTCTTACCTGAAGCGAAAATTGAGTCTAGTTAAATTATTTTATATCGAAATTTAATCAAAATAAAATTTCGACCACATGGATATACAGATAAATGAATATGAAAGGAAGTATAAGTTAAGAAGAATATTTCAAGATAGCGGAATAAATGTATAGGAGTGTAAAGGTTCTAACTAACATCACCCCTTTTCTAGCTTCTCTCAAAAACTAGCAGGGTTAAGACGATCTATAGCAAGCCACAGGAGGGGGAGTGAAAGGGTGAAAAAACCTTGTAAGGGGGAACAGATACCGCCATTACAAGACTTCTCAGCGTCCGGGGGCACAGCAGACTCCTTAATTACCAGACATTATGCCAATTACCCTGTTTTTTTCCCGGACGCTTCTTCACGGAACAAACCAATCACAACGCTCTGCCAGGTGACGCTTCCTTCCCAGCCTTTGTTTATTTGCTTACTTATCTATCTATCCATTGCTTCTCTTACGTATATTTGGGAACGAGTAGAGTTGGGTAAGATTAGGTGGAGGGGAGATATAAGACACGAGATAGATAGATGAATGATAGAGGAAAATATAGGAGAAGATGAGATAGGAGAGCGTAAGACAAGAGATATAAGACATATGTGGAGAGTGTGAGTGGGTGTGTTGGGGGGAGGAATATAGTTCGGCACAGTGAGAATTATAAAATGATGGATATGAAAAGGAATACAAAGGAAGAACAGACAGCAAAAATAGAGAAGCCACATTATTAACTTTCTCGTATTCTATGACCGTAGGATGAAGACTGGCTTTTACATATAGTAATACTCCTCCGCCTGTTCTATTCGCCCTTCATGAGTGGGCATAAGGTGAATCGAAACAAGTGTGAGTGGAAGGATCAGCAAAATTACCATAAATGAACGGATAAACCTTAAATTAACTCTTAAATAAGGCTAGCGATACGTGAAATACACCGATCGCTATCCTCTTAACCAAGAACGTATCTCAATATAGAAGTACTTTATAGTGAACTACCATTAATCTACCATCACCACAGCTACCATACTACCATCAAACCACCATAATAACCTAATGCATCCACTGTGTAAGTATAAACAACAGAGACATACGGATAACCCTAAAATTCCCTATATGAAAACACTAAAACTTTGGGAGCAGAGTTGTGAGGACACCGCCATAATTACCGGAAGTATGAGTGATAGGTTGAGAATGCAGGTGTGACAGGTGGTCATTTGCAGACAGGGGAGAAGGTTGCGTCGCCTGTCAATAGGAATACAAAGGAATAAAAAGGAAAACAAAGGAAGAACAGACAGCAACAGCCCTACTGGACCAAACGAGGCTGCCTGTGTGACTACTTTCTACCACTATAGTTTCTACGTGTTAAGAGGTAAAAAAAAATAGCAAAGTTGAAGGAGGAGAAGGAGGGAAGGATGATACACAACCCCAGGAACTACCACGTGCAGGTCTCGCGGCCTCTTGTAGCTTCCTTATTTTCTTATGTTCTTAGGAATAGAACAAAGTGTGTATATATTAAGAGTGTATGTGATTTTAGACTGTTTATTTGTTGACTGTGTATGTATGTACGAAAATACTAGTTCATGTTTTCACAGGAACTACCTCGTGTAGGTCTGACGGCCTCTTGTAGCCTCCTTACTTTCTTATGTTCTTATGTTCTTATGTAAGGGTTGAAGGAGTCAGAGAGGGAGGTTAGGGAGAGAGAGGGATAAAGAGAGGGGGATCTAAGGAAGTATGATGGACGGTGAATGGAAATATATAGAAAAACAGGCATGAGTAGGAATATGAGGAGAGAAAATGAGTTAGAAGACGTAAACAAAGTGAAAATGAGGCGTTAGAAGGAGTGAAACGAAAAAAATAATAGTACAGTTTCTAAGAGAGAGAAAAACTGGTATGAATATGGATAAGAAAGGGAAATAAAATTGGTTATGGAACACTAATAGGACACAAAAATGATGAAATAGGAGTCGAAAAAAGGAATGAATACTGTAAATAGGAAGCAAAGATGAGTAAATAGGAAGAGTGAAACGAAAACAATGATAGTACTGTTTCTAAGAGAGAGAAAAACTGGTATAAATATGGATGAGAAAAGGAGATAAAATTGGTTATGGGCCACTAATAGGACACAAAAATGATGACATAGGAGTGGAACAAAGGAATTAATACTGTAAATAGGAAGTTAAGATGAGTAAATAGGAGGAGTGGAACGAAGGAATAATAGTAGTTTCTAGGAGAGAGAAAAACTGGTATGAATATGGATGAGAAAAGGAAATAAAATTGGTTATGGAACACTAATAGGACAGAAAAATGATGAAATAGGAGTAGAAAAAAGGAAAGAACATGAAAATTGGAGGTAAAGATGAGGAAATAGGAGGCGTGGAACGAAGGAGTAATAGGAGAATCTCTGGGACTGTGAATCATTACTGGCGCAGAGAAGCAGCAACAATATCTACATCTGAGTAATACACTGAACAAGACATTACAACACCTGTAAATAAGAGGTTCACCTGTTCCATGCTACCAACCCCACACCTTCACAAATCTTTCCTTCACTACCATCATCATCAGTTACAATAATGTCGAGAAACGTGACGGAAATATAGTTGCAGGAATCCTATTTATATCGCCATTACATCAACTAACCCATCTTTCCCTCCTCCTTCCCCCCTAAAAGCATCAATCTTCGGCCTCATTACAGCGTGAAATATATAAAATCATATAAGACAGATGGTCGGCGAAATACACAAGTTAAGGGTCATTCATTTATATAAGTTTACATGATGGTGTTTCTTGTCTCCTCCACTCACGCACGACAACCATGGATAACTCGGTTGAAAGAAGACTTTAAAAAAAGCCAGGGAGCGAATCAACCAAGCAAGAAAAAGCTACACGTAATCGACCACAAAATTGAAAACATAAAGAAAGGAAATAAGTCTCTTCTTTATCGTTTGAGAGGAGGATTCAGGCGTCACAAGGAAGCAGTCAGAGCAGAAAACCATTTAGCGAATCAACCAAGCAAGAAAAAACTATATATACGTAATAGACCACAAACTTGCAAACATAAGGTGGAGGAAATAAGGATCTCTAATATCGTTTGAGAGGAGAATTCAGGAGGTTCAGGCGTCACGAGGAAGCAGTCTGAGAGAGCAGCGCTGTGCCTTTAGAATGTAGGACCTTTTGGCCACGAACGTTTTGGTCACAGGCAAAAACTAACCGTCTCACTAATCCCAGGTCTCTAAAACACCTAACCTGACCTGACCTGACCTAACCTGATCTAACCCAACCCAACCCACCTCACCCCACCCCAACCTAACCTAACCTAACCTAACCGTCTCACTAAGCCCAGGTCTCTAAAACACCTAACCTGACCCAACCTAACCTGACCTAACCTAACCCAACCTAACCTAATTTAACCTATCCTAACGGCCAAAACGTCCGTGGCCGAAACGTCCGATTATCGTGCCTTTGTTCCTGCCTTTCCCTCTACTAAAGGATTCCTCGCCATGAAAACGCCTGACTTTCTTCCGTGTGTGTGTGTGTGTGTATGTGTGTGTGTGTGTGTGCGTGTGTGTGTGTGTGTACCAAGACTCACCACCTGTTTGTAGAGTCCAGGGAGGAGGAGAAAGACTCAATGCGGATATATTCTAAATTATCCTCCCTGTAAATACGAGGAGGTATAAGTGAATAGCCTTGATATTAGTTTATTACACTTTCTTTGTCCCTAGCAAACACGAGGCGAGACTAAGCACCGCATCAAACCTCGCCTTTAGAAATGAAAAAGATCGCACTTTCCTTCCTTGCCTCGCTTTGTCCCATGTAGCATATAACGTAATTCATATAGCATACGTAACTCTAACTTATGTAACTTATGTATAACTTATATATTATACTACAACTTGTATGCATAATATGGATAGTTTTGCTCTGCTATAGATACGTTTATAAGAGTTAGTAGTGAAGCATGCCAAACGTACGAGTATTCAGGGCTACATTACGAGATATCACTTTATTTTAACACACCCACTTTCGTAATAACTCTAAATCATTCTAATAACGAAACAGAATTAACGTTGATACAGCAATTCATGGCATACACATAACAAATGCAACACACCAGTAAACGACCCGAATCCTTTCCGAATCTTTACGAGCTGAACGAACCATCACTCACGCCACCACACGAGAAATAATAAAAGATCCCACAGCCTCCTTACAACACATTTATAACACCTACCTGCTATCACAAGGCGTCCCTGGGGCAAACGACACCTGGGCAAATCCTTTCGACGCTTGTGGGATGAAGAGGACACGAAATATGAGGTAAAATATCACGAGAGTAATCACACTGCCTGTAAACAACTGATCTGCTCCTCGCGCCACCACTACCAGGCCTACCAACCCTTCGGAGATAACACGTGGAAGCTACTAATTCTTACCTCACATTTACAGGGATCCTTTCACTTGTATGCTTTCTAACGATATTAATTACGATACCATGCATTTAGTAATATCTGATAAGCCTATAGTATGTCTTATATTAGCTTAATGTGTTTCTATGCTCGTGTCTAGTGTGTTTATTTGATATTTTGTACGTTTGCTTGTTTAGAGATGGTTGCCAGTGTTTGCGAGGCTGTGATTCTAGTGTTTATTTTGTTACCATCATTTGATCACTGCATATCAACCACAGTTGCCGCGTTGAACTATTTAGCTCATTTACATAAGGTCGACTGTATTGTTTCAAGTTCTATGTCCATATTGTTCTTACTGTCTATATTGTTCTGTCTTATTGCTGCCTATTCATCCAGTTTGCTTTCTTTCTGCAGTTCTTCCTTGAAACAAACTGAAAATGTGCATGGTGTCCTGTGGTGTCCTTCCCTCAATCACCGCGCGCCAAGCTGAAAACCACACACCACAATGCACACACACACTGCGCCACTCACACGCACGAACGCACACCACCCGTTCACGCGCGACACACACCACAGTACTACAGCCAAACGCACCAACACACACACCACACACACACCACATATTCATTCACGCACATTACCACAATAATGCATACTTGACACATATCATGCCACACACCACTGCAGTAATGACACACACACACACACAACACATGCACACGCAATGAATGAACTTCTCTGCCAACGAACCTCTTAAAACCCAGGAATATTTTTGAGATCTTGACTTCATGCTTGCACCTTTTTTACCCTTACCCTGGACTCTCATATAATTTATCTCCAACACTTGTTTACTTACCTATTTTCTTTTCATCGTCATCTCGTTCCCCGCAGTCCAAGGCGTGGGGGAGGGGTGGGAATCCTTGAAGGGGTGTGGGAGGGACAGGGCGTGATAGAGTGAGACGCAGTGAAGACTAAACACTGTGCCTCCCAGCTGACCCTTTCACCACTCCTTCCACCTTGCTCTCCATACCATTAGTCCACCTCCTCCACCACCCCCTTAACCCCTTCCACCTTGCTCCACCAACCCCTTAACCCCTTCACTATTACCTCAGATCCTCCACCTCCATTACCATCAGTACCACATCCTCCTCCATACGTCAGTTCCTCCATTATTATATTATTGTTTCGATCATTCCTCTAATACTATGCCTCTAATACTATCCCTAAATACTAATAATACCTTCTAATACTATGCTTCTAATACTATCCTAAATACTAATAATACCTTCTAATACTATGCCTCTAATACTATCCCTAAATACTAATAATACCTACTGATACTATGCCTCTAAAACTATCCCTAAATACTTATAATACCTTCTAATACTATGCCTCTAATACTATCCCTAAATACTAATAATACCTACTAATACTATGCCTCTAAAACTATCCCTAAATACTAATAATACCTTCTAATACTATGCCTCTAATACTATCCCTAAATACTAATAATACCTTCTAACACTATGCCTCTAATACTATCCCTAAATACTAATAATACCTTCTAATACTATGCCTCTAATACTATCCCTAAATACTAATAATACCTTCTAATACTATGCCTCTAATACTATCCCTAAATACTAATAATACCTACTAATACTATTCCTCTAAAACTATACCTAAATACTAATAATACCTTCTAATACTATTCCTCTATATACTATCCCTAAATACTAATAATACCTTCTAATACTATGCCTCTAATACTATCCCTAAATACTAATAATACCTTCTAATACTATGCCTCTATATAACATTCCTAAATACTAATAATACCTACTAATACTATGGCTCTAATACTATCCCTAAATACTAATAATACCTACTAATACTATGCCTCTATATACATTCCTCTATACTATGTTATTGACTATTCCAGGACGCTTTCTTAATATTCATATTGGCTGCCATGCAAGACTCACTAACTCCCTGAATAACCATCTCTTGCCTTATTATATTCTATTGTAACTTTTAAATATTTTGTACTCGTACTGTTATTCGCAAATTCTCTTACTTCCTATTTTAGAAATGGGTATGTGGAGTCGTATCACCTTTCATCTTTCTCACACTTATTCTATTATTCAATTAAGGGAAGTGTCATGGAAGTGGCGAGAGATTTACTGGATTGGTTGACACTTGGCAGGCACTAGAGTAGCTACAGAGTAATTTTTCTACAAGAAGCAACATATATGAGCAAAGTAATGAAGGAGGCAGGAAAGTAATCTGTCATACTTCAAAGGCGAAACTACTACGTGAATAATGAAACGATTGCGTGGTGAGTATCATTGAGATATTGTCTTGAATCACAGACGCTGTTGGATCTCATTCATAGTCTGGAGTTAAGTGTCATGACCAGAGGATGCGTGGGTGGTTGAGACGTGAGGCTACTTTGTGTGTGTGTGTGTGTGTTAAAGATGTATGAAAGTAGGGAAAGGAGGAAATTTGTGGCAAGATTTTATTTTTTGGAGCTAATATGCAACCACATTGTCTTTAGCTTTGTTGGTCCACTTTTTAACCACTTTGTAACCCTTTAACCACTTTTTAACTACTTTTTAAGCACTTTTTAACCACTTTAACCAATTTTTAACCACTTTTTAACTACTTTTTAACCACTTTTGAACCACTTTAACCACTTTTTAACCACTTTTAACCACTTTTAACCATTTTAACCACTTTTTGCCCACTTTTTAACCACTTTTTAACTACTTTTTAACCACTTTTAACTACTTTTTAACCACTTAACTACTTTTTAACCACTTTTTGCCCACTTTTTAACCACTTTTTAACCACTTTTTGCCCATTTTTTAACCACTTGTTTGTCTCATCCGCTAATACTTCAACAATTAAGAGACGTGAGGTGAGTTGCAAGGTCTCGAAGGTTCACTAAATAAACTTCATTAAATAAACTAAAAAGACAAAGCATAACTGATTCCAACCCACCCAGCTTTTCCTACACTCTATTGACGATGACAATGATAAACAAAAATACAAAGTTCCATATAAACTTTGACACCAAACAAAACTAACTAAGTATCGACCTAAAGTACTTGAGAACAAAACTATACTCGAGCTGCTCATTCCTGATCCAAGCCAAGACCTATAGAGTCAAAAACATTATTATTATTAGATATATAGGTCTTGATCGAAGCCTTGTCTCGCGTTGGTTGGAGTCGCCCGTCAAGAGTGTCTCCTTCATGTATAATGCTGAAGGGCGTCGGTGCTCCTCGCCTAATTTATATCACTTAAGAGCCAACAAGCAGCTCTGAAGGGTGAGAGGAAGGGAGGGAGGGAGGGAGGCGGAGGAAGGCAGGGGGAGGGAGGGAGGAAGAGAGGGATGCAGGGAAGGCAGGGAGGGAGGCAGGGAGGCAGGGAGGGATGCAGGGAAGGATGCGGAGGGAGGAAGGATGAGTAGGGGAGAGAGGGAAATGAGAAGAGGGGGAGGAATAGGATGGGAACGTATAGGGAAGCGAAATATGAGCAGGAAGAGAGGGAGGAGGGAGGGAGGGAAGGACGAAAATGAAACAATGAAAAGTAACTTAATAAAGAGGTAGACAAACACTATATGTTGCAAGTGTAAAGTTGGAGACACTTAAAGGGAATATGAGACGTGAAAAAAAGGAGGGTTTGTAGCAAGACGAGATATTAAACAAATTTAGTTGAATGAGAGGAACTATACACGGCGGGTTCAGTATAGATGGCAAGGAGGATTACTTAGGAAAACAACAACCATTGAAATAACAAGGAATATGAAATCACTAACTTCACTAAGAAAAAAAAGGCTTCAGAGCAAAAAAACAAACAAAAATTTCAAGCATTTCCTCATAGCCTTTAAAAAAACCCAAAGTAAATAAACAAGACACAGAAAAAGATTCATTGACCACACTTAACCAAGCAAACTTATTCACCAGACACTGACAATGAATAACAAACTCAACCATATGACCTTGAATTAAGTCTTACAGTACCAGCAGGTCACAGGAAGGGCGGCAACAAGGGCGTAGTGGTGGTGAGGAGGTGCCCGTGGTGGTGGTGATGGTGCCCGTGGTCGTGGTGGTTGTGGTGGTGAGCGGTATGACGGCGATAATATTAAAACTTTAGAGTGACATATCGACACTTAAGATATTGGGGCAACTTTCGTTCAGCACAGACGCTCGCCTTTTATCGCTCTATTTATAGCAGTAAGGAAGTCTAAAGAGGCATCTATGTATGTATTTCGACGTTAATTTCTCTTGTGTGCTTCTAACTAGGCATACAAACTGATCACAAACGCTAGATAAGGAAAGAAGAAAGATAAGATAAGATTTTCATCCTATCTAGACACTTTGCAAGTACCAACTACAAGGTTATTGACTATACAAAGCGCCACCACGTCAGCACGAACTAGGCGGAAGGAAAGAAGAAAGAGGAATCTATTTATTTCTACGTAAATTTCTCTTGTGTGCTGCGACTAGGCATACAAACGCAACACAAACACTAGATAAGGAAAGCTACACACGCTATAAGACACGAAGGAGAGAAATAATACAATAAACTAAAGTAATTACATTCCTCACTAAACCTCGAGCGTCTCACCGAAAGCTACGTTCACCTCAACCTCCTCCGCCACCATAATAATAATAACAATAATCTGAAATATCATCATTTACTCAGTGCAAAGAAAACCAGGAGAGAGACAAGAATGCATTCCCTCAACTCGGTAAATAAGAGGAAGAAAGGCACTGAGGGTGTAAATATAGAGTTCAATCCCCTGGTGAGGACGTTTTTCCTGGCAGGGGAGACGAAGATTAAAGAAAAAGTATCGTCCATTGGTTGTTGGTCGGGCGGGAGAGGCGGCTGAGCGGAGTGTCAAAGAAAGATGGATCTATGGTGGCCGAATAATGCTCGGCGTCCAGTGTTCCCGGAATACTGTAGCCAACCCAAGCCTGTCTGTGAGGGGCTATAGGAGGCAGGGAGCAGCGAGGAGGAAGGTGGTCGCTGGTATGGCGTTGGAAGAGTTTGTGTCTCGCTTACAACCTCAAGCTGTTTCAGGGAGGAGTGTGAGTGAGCCCAAGATTCGATACACTTTGTAATCGAAAAAAAAGTTCTGAATTATTGAGTTGATTTCTTTGCATGCCATTTATTTATATCTGCCTTGTGTATTCACGTGTATATGTATATGTGTGTGTGTGTGTGTCTGTGTGTGTGTGTGTGTGTTGTGTGTGTGTAATCTGATTCTATATTTATTTGGCAGCCGTGTAATAGGAAAGCATAAATGATGGTTGTTGTGGTGGTGGTTTGTCACAGCTACAATTGGTTACTCATGTAATACTAATCAGCTTCTAACACAATGTAACACTTGACACTCACGAAGACTTATAACATTATGAGCATCCATGTATAACACACGTAGACATTGGTAATAGAATACAAAATACAAATGATGTAAACAGAACCTTGACAAACATTAATAATATTTGAAGCATTTTCCATCTGTTTATAACTATCTGTGTGTGTGTGTGTGTGTGTGTGTGTGGTGTGTGTGTGTGTGTGTGTGTGTGTGTGTGCCTGTGTGTGTGTGTGTTGTGTGTGTGTGTGTGTGTGTGTGTGTGTGTGTGTGTTGTGTGTGTGTGTGATGATAATAAAAGCATAACATAGTCAATATTTACTTTATTGAAAAGCTCATCATTCCGGAGTTATAATTTACACTGATATGGCTGAGGAAGTGGTGATAAAAATATTCTGAGATACACAGCTGCTGCGGCGCTGCTGTGTACGCGACGACCAGCTGGAGGGGGGGGGGTCACAGCCTCCAGCTATTATTTACAGCAGTGAGTGGCTCCCTGCAGGACGACGAGGAGGAAGAGGAGGAGGAGGAAGACAAGGAAGGAAGGAAGGAAGGGAGGGAGGAGGGAGATATTGGCGAGAGTTATAAGCAGAAATGAGTCAGAATGTTGTGTTTTGTGTGTGTGTGTGTGTGTATGAGAGAGAGAGAGAGAGAGAGAGAGAGAGAGAGAGAGAGAGAGAGAGAGAGAGAGAGAGAGAGAGAGAGAGAGAGAGAGAGAGAGAGAGATCAAGCTTCTCTCACACACAGAGTCTGCGTCTTAGAGGATGAGAGAGAAAGGGGGGAGGGGGGGAGGGAGGGGGAGAGGGGGGGAAGATGGGGGGAAGGGGCGTGTCTGGCAGCGTCTGTTTAAAGCACAAAGGGTTTTTCGTCCTGTTTATTAATGAATTTTCTTTATAAATGTAATATATTATAATCTTACCAATAAACGCTTTATACAAAATATACACAAGTCCTCATACACACACACACGCACGTACGCACATTCACTCATCACATAGCAAAAATAAACCATTCAGTATATAAATTATGAAAATTAAATGTGTTTTTCCTAATTTAGAAAAAAAATATTTGTTGAGAAAATCACCGTCAAGGGGGAGCGGCTCGAGGAGGAGGAGGAGGAGGAGGAGGAGGAGGAGGAGGAGGAGGAGGAGGAGGAGGCGGAGGAGGAGGAGGAGGAGGAGGAGGAGGAGGAGAGGGAGGAGGAGGCGGAGGAGGAGGAGGAGGAGGAGGAGGGAGGAGGAGGAGGAGGAGGAGGAGGAGGAGGAGGAGGCGGAGGCTGAGAGGCGGAGGCGGAGAGGAGGCGGAGGCGGAGGAGGAGGAGGAGGAGGAGGAGGAGGAGGAGGAGGAGGAGAAGGGTCAATGCATGGAATGTTTCTGATGGGGGAGGCACATTAGCAGAAGGATAAGGAAGGGAGTGAAGAGTGTCGTCGGGGTTACAAAAATAGGCTCCTTGACGCTCAGTATCTCCGTGTTGTTTCGGTTCTTGATTCGTTTTCCATAACCCAACATTTTCAAAATAAATGTCAAATATTTTTTGTACAAATTTATCTAAGTTGTTAGTAAGGTGAAGCGCGCGCCTGTTAGAATAATTTTGCACAACTGGGTCCGGTTTGCTCCAAAAGCCCCAATACCTTTTTACTGTAGTTTACTTGTACGTAGAAAAAAATTAACAACAATCTTATCAGAAAAGTATGTATCAGAAAACACGTGTAGATGATCCGGGATTTCCTCGTGCGGTGAGTTGAGTTCAGGGGCGGGGCGGGGCGGGGCATGCTGTCCGGGGCCTCGCAACGCGTGCCGGCGAGGAGGCTGGCGGCCCCGCAGACCCGCGGAGACCAAGGTGAGGCCGGCGTGAAGTCATGGTTGCGGGTCGTCAGTGTCACAGGGAGTCCACACTAAGGGGGCGATATGAGAGGGCAAACCTGCGTATAAGAGGTTCACATGCGAAGGCATAAAGTGACAATGATATTTTTACAATGTTTTATAGTATACGAGTATCAGAAAAATATAAATTCAAATATATATAGGTATTTATATTATTCATGTCCTTGATTGTGTACACAAGTGTACATAACACTCGAGTTATTCTGCTGCCACCGCACATTGGAGATTCTCTTTCCTCTCCACGAGTTACAACAGCCAGTCATGCTCCAGTGTGTGAAATACGTATTGCACATTATGGCTCAGGAGGACAAGGCGACACCTCACGCGGGATAGAACAACATGACAGTGACCAACAGCCCAACAGAACCGCACCGAGCAGCAGCGCGGGCAGCGTTACTATGAAGGCTACTGCACAAGTGACAGTTCCCTGAGCAAGAAGCTGATAACAGCCACCACCGTGCCGCCGCCAGGTGAGGTCCTGCTGCCCTATAGATGGTTCTGGGTCTTGGCTCCCATGAAGGTTCCGTCTAGGTGTCCACTTTTCCAGAGTAGCTCCGCGCACCTTTCTCACTACCAATTGAGAATTCCGTGTCTCGTGCATTTTACAGATTAAAAAATACAGAACGTCACAGTTTTCTGACAACACACGTGTATAACCGATATGTTGGAGGCACGTTTGAGTTGCTTCCTAGAGTATCACGGGGAGGGAGGGCCAGGTGGGGTGACGGGCTGCTGACGGCGCCAACCCTTGCTGTGAGCGTCGCTGGCTGGCAGGTGCCGCTCCTCACCGGGGCCCTGCTGCGGCAAGGGGTGATAAGAAGACCCTGAGACCGTGAAGGGTGCCCGGCACTCGCGGAGAACTATAGACGGCCGAGAGTCTTGCCTGCTCCAGGCCGTCTATATAGGTCACAACCCAAGTTAAAGCTCTGACGGGCACCAAGGCCCCGGCCTTACCCTTAAGAAGGGCTTTGGGTTGTGGCGGGTAACGCTTGCGTCTTAGATTTTCCGGTCGAAGTGGGAACCTGTAAGGGTTGAGAATCACTGCCGCCGCCTGACGCCGGCGACTCAGACTTGGTGGTGACGCCGCCACTCGCGCTGCCATTCCCGCCGCTGGACCCGCCACCGCTGGAGCCCCCGCCCCCGCTGCCTCCTGTAGTGGCTGTGGAATCAGAGTCGTTACTATTTTCGTTTGGGGTGGAAACAGTAGGCGGTTCAGGGGCAATGAGCCCCTCCTTCATTCTCTTTTTCTGCTTCATTCGTCGATTCTGGAACCAGATTTTGACCTGCGTCTCGTTAAGCTGCAACGCTGATGCAATCTCGATGCGTCTGGCGCGAGTCAGGTACTTGTTGAAGTGGAACTCCTTCTCGAGCTCCGTCAGCTGTTTGGTGGTGAAGTTGGTGCGTCCCGTGCCGCCCCCAAATCCCCCATAGTCACTCTTGGGCGCTGCAACAAAGGGCTCGGTTAGTGTCCAGCCGCGGTGGGAGGAGGAAGACGACAATGAAGAGAGAAGGAGGAGGGATGACGACAGTTTAGACGATGATCTTCAAGATTCAGATTAGTGAATAAGGTCACGTAAAGGTAATCTGAGGTATCAATTAGGGTTGTCATCGATAGGGTAGTAGGAAATAGTAGTAATAAAACATGTATACATTGAAATGAAATTCCAAAACACTAATGACATCAGGGAGGAATAAAGAATATTAATGTCTGGCAAAATTTTACCAAAGAAAGTTATGGGGCTCAAGATATTCAAAGGCATTGATTCAACGTGCTTCCAAAACACTTTTCAAGATTAAGACACAAAAAGCAGTATTTTGAGCGTTCACAACTTTGACAAGAATGATTTAAAATTCCATATTACAGAAGATTATTCAAGTATATACATTACACAATAAACATAATCAATTAAGTTTAAAGATGCCAAGTACATGCAAGGTAGACATTGGTGTTCATGAGAGAGGTGATGAAAGCTTAATGCGACGGCATGACCCAGATGAAGGCAAGAGCACACACTGGTAGACATATAGGGAGAAAGAGTGTGTTTTTGTGTCGTGTCGTTAGATATAAAAACAATTTGTTGTATATTTGTGGTATGTGTTATTGATGTGGCAGCGGCAGCGACACAGCGGGGAGGAACATTACCAACAAGCGTCTTTCTCTACTCTTCCACCTTCCAGCCTTGCATTCCTCACATCCTCTAAACTCTCCTCCTCCACATTACTACAATACCTTCCATTGGTGCCATTATCCCAGCTTTGAAATAGATACTCAAAGCTAAATCCTCAAAAGTGCAAGATGACTCCTGATGACGCCAGTGGGCCGGGGAACATCCATCTCCCCGGCCGGCCCACCTCAGACTTGCCTAACAATGCCAGTGTTTAATCTTGAGTATGTTTCGCGCTCTCCACCACCCAGTGTAACCGATACGTGTTTGTCTCTTTTGTGCAGCCCGTTTGTTAAACTCATCGTGTGTTTGGGCTGCCTTCACGGTGCCGCGTCGGGGTGAGCACCATCGCCTTCACCTGCTGCGCTATTTTCACAGTACTTGGCTCGTTGGACCACACACCTACCACTTTTTTTCACTCGAATTCTCCGCCGTTTCAACCTTTCCCTCGCTCACTATGCTTTGCCTAAGGCCTAATTGCACGAAAGTGGTTTACTTGGCGTGTGAGAGAGGCGGTAAAAAGTTGCGGCGACCCTCAGGAGGTAGCCACGACGCATAGGAAGAGACGACGAGGAGCGACAAGTGTGGGAAGACGAGAGAAAAAAAAACCAAAGAGGCCGGCAGTAATGGCGTCCAAACACTGTAATTACATAGCTTAGAGAATCGACAGAGAAAGGAAAACAGAGAAGACAAAAAGACAAAAGGCTGCGGGCGAATCTTTATACAATGACTGGGCGGAGGCGAGACAGACTAGGGGAGGATCACGCTCCGAGAAAGATCCACCCCGGAGGAGGAGGAGGAGGAGGGGGAGGAGGAAGATAATGACGAGAAGGAGGAGGAGTAGGAGGATGAGAGGGAAGAGAAAGAAGAGGAAGATAAGAGGGAAGAATTGGAAGAGGGTGAGTGGTGTTGATATGGTAAAGGAAATTTTTTGTATTGAGGGAAGTTATAAAAAATTCAGACAATTTTTTCAGGATATTATGATCTAGAATTATTGGTTTTGGAGAGAGAGAGAGAGAGAGAGAGAGAGAGAGAGAGAGAGAGAGAGAGAGAGAGAGAGAGAGAGAGAGAGAGAGAGAGAGAGAGAGAGAGAGAGAGAGAGAGAGAGAGAGAGCGAGAGAGAATATATATATAATGTGTGTGTCTGTTTTGGGAATTGAATAGGAGACACTTGAATATAAGATAAAAAAGAAGGAAAAAACAGAAGATTGTAAGTGACCATTGACAAAAGGAAATCAATAAATGAAAAAAAAATGTATATATAGTAGAGAAGAGAATAAGGGAGAGGAGGAAGACGACATGGAGGAGGAAAAGGAGGCTAGTTTCTCTACAAGGGCCTCTCAGAAACGACACCTACACACACACCCACACCACACCCACAAACACACACACCTACACACACACACACACACACACACACAACACACACACACACACACACACACACCATGTATAATCCAGTGAAAGTCTTAGACCAAATATATAATGGTAGGAAATGTAGCCATCCTGAAAATTCTAAGACTTTGTTAGGCATATTCTTTTTCTGTGATTTTCTTTCGTTGCAAATAATAATCAACGACTAATCATCTCTCAAAACAATAATAATTATAAAAATATAATGGAAAGTAGACGAAAAAGGTCGATGATGATGATGATAATGACAAATATAAGTAGGTGGCAATTCGAACCACAGTAATTATTAAGACAATTACAATGAAAATGGTATAATAGTGATGATGATTAAGATGGTGGTGATGGTGGTGTATGGCTGGTGGTTCACTTGATGGCGCTGGTGGTGGTAGTGGTGTTAGTGACAGCTGAGGCGACGAGGGAGGGAAGGAGGGAGGAAGAGAAACTGAGGGAAGGGAGAAAGGAAGGGAGAAAAGGGAAGGGGATAGAGAAGGATAGGTGGGTGGGAGACTGGGTAGATGTAAATAAGGGAGAGAAGAAAAGGCAGAAATTGGAAATAATGGAAGAAGGAATTAAGAAGGTGAGAGTTAGCATTAAGGGCCTGAAGGTTACTGAAAGAGAAACAGAAGTGAGAGAAAGGGAATATCTAAACGAAGGAAATAAGAGAGCAAGAAACTGACTGGAGAAAAAGGAGAAAGGAGAGAAGGAAGAAAGCAAGTAAGAAAAGTGAAAGAAAGTATTAGGATGAAAGAAAAAGAGTGAACGAATTGATGTTAAAAAAAGATCAAAACATGAGTGAAGGAAGAAAATCAAGTTAGGAAAGGAGGAAAAAGGAAGGGAAGAGAAGATAGGATAAGATTTTTGGATAACTATAATTAAAGAAAAAAAAAGAAGCTAAAAATCAATGCAACGATCTATTTCTAGGAGTGTACGTAATGTAAGTCTTATGCAAATGATAAAAATGATTGAGTAGTGAGAGATCCTTTCTTTCCTTCCCTTATTAGTGACTGTAGTTTAGCTTTCACTCGCAACCCTGGTTCGGCGATGCCCTCGGGTGTAGACTGTAGAGTGTGTTGAGTAGGGATGAGGTAGACAGGTGTAGCGAGAGAGGGTGTAGCGGGTGAAAGTGGGTGTGTTGGAGGGTTGTGGAGGAGGAGAGTATAAAGTTTGTAGGTGTAGTAGTGTGGTAGTATAGTGTAGTAGGTGTAGTAGTAGTAGTGTAGTAGGTGTAGTAGGTGTAGTAGGTGTAGTAGTGTAGTAGGTGTAGTAGTGTAGTAGGTGTAGTAGGTGTGGTAGTAGTAGTGTAGTAGGTGTAGTAGTAGTAGTGTAGTAGGTGTAGTAGTAGTAGTGTAGTAGGTGTAGTAGTAGTAGTGTAGTAGGTGTAGTAGGTGTAGTAGGTGTAGTAGTGTAGTAGGTGTAGTAGTGTAGTAGGTGTAGTAGTGTAGTAGGTGTAGTAGTGTAGTAGGTGTAGTAGTGTAGTAGGTGTAGTAGTGTAGTAGGTGTAGTAGTGTAGTAGGTGTAGTAGTGTGTAGTAGTGTAGTAGTGTGGTGTTGTAGTGTGTAGGGATAGGTTTAGTGGTGTGGGTGGTAGTGTAGTAGGTTGTGGTGTAGTTGGGGTTATGTGGAGGAGGTGTAAAGGTTTGCGTCTGTTGGGGATAGTTGGGGGAGGAAGTGTAGTGGTTTGCGTATGTTGGGGGAATGGAGGAGAATGTAGTGGTAGTTTGGGGGAGTTGTGGGGAGGTTGGGGAGGAGTGTAGTGGTTTGCGTGTGTTGGGGAGGTTGGGAAGGAGTTGTAGTATTTTGCGTGTGTTGGGGATAGTTGGGGAGGATGTGTAGTGGCTTACGTTTGTTGGGGGGGTTGGGGAAGGAGGTGTGGTGGTTTACGTGTGTTGGGAATAGATGGGGAAAGAGGTGTAGAGGTTTGCGTGTGTTGGGGAGGAGATATAGTTTTTTGCGTGTGTTGGGGGGTTGGGGAGGAGATGTAGTGGTTTGTGTGTGTTGGGGGAGTTGGGGAAGAAGTTGTAGTGGTTTGTGTGTATTGGGGATAGTTGGGGAGGTAGTGTAGTATTTTGCGTGTGTTAGGAGGGTTGGGGGAGGAGGTGTAGTGATTTGCGTGTGTTAGAGAGGGTTGCGGGAGGAGGTGTAGTGATTTGCGTGTGTTGGGGAGGGTTGCGGGAGGAGGGGTAGTGGTGTGCGTGTGCCGATCAACCTCCAATGACCAGGGGCGGTGGGCGGCGGGCGGGGAGTGGGTACGAAAGAAAAGAAATAAGAATATCCGCGCAGACGACGGGTGGTCATGGCTCCTAATCTTCTCGCGACGCCTAGCAATCAGAATGGAGGCAGTCTGAGTCCTTCTATCATCCCTATTATTATCACTATCATCATTTCCATCAGTCATTAACATCCAAACCATGAAAATACATGAAATAAACCCCCAATACCGTAATTTTTTGGTGTAATGGACATAACCAAGGGTATAGGTCTCTCTCTCGGCCTTGGACATAACACTATTTCATGGCTTTCACGTAAGGTAACAGCCGTGCGGTCTATAGTGCGGCAGCAAGCTTCACGTTTATCAATGTAATTAGACGTGCTGCATAATGTCCAGGTAGGGGAAGGGACTTTATCAACGCAGGTCATAGGGTACAGAAGAGAAAGGGGGAGATGGTAAGGATTGGGAGGGAGGTGGCTAGCGAGAGATATAAAGATGATTGGGAAACTGAGAATTCGGCAAGAAGGAAGGAAGTTTGTCTGGCCGAAGAGTATACTGCAGGTGAAGTGGGTATCTAAAGCGAGAGAAATGTAGATCAACGGGATAACGGAGATATAGGAAAGAAAGAAGGAGGTGTGTCTGTCTGGAGAGTACATGTGAGGTGGCTATCGAGAGAAATAAAGATAAGAACATAAGAAAATAAGGAAGCTACAAGAGTCCCTGAGACCTAAACGTGGTAGTTTTTGTAAATGGAGTAAAGATGGACGGGAAACGGAGAAATCGAAACGAAGGAAGGAGGTTTGTCTAGCTGGAGAGTACAAGGTGAGGTCGCTTGGTGCACGGCTATATACCTACACCGCCACCACCCAGCCTTGAGACGAGCTGGCCCGCTGCAGGGCAAAGGCGGCGGCCAAACACAGCCGACGAGAGGCAGCCACACGCGCCAACACAGCCAAGCAGCTCCTTACAACGCAGAACTCTGATACACATTGTTACGACGGATTGACGCAAAGTATCATGGCCGTATATTCCAGGTCCGAGCCGTGTAACCAGATATAAATATAATAGATAAAGGAAACTAAGGAATAAAGGGACAAGGGAAGTTAACAAAAAAGAGACTATTATTTATATAGTATCATGTAAAGCAGTATGTAGAAATTTTATGTTCGCGCAAATTCCGATCTGCTTGGTGTACCGACGCGTTTTGGTGTTGAGTCAGTGACCAAACTCGCTTCGCCACCTGCCTCGCCGCCTGCATCACCGCCTGCCTTGCTGCCTGCCTCGCCACCTGCCTCGCCGCCTGCCTCGCCGCCTGCCTCGTATTGAGCTGTAGCCGACCCATGGAACTTCTCAATTAAGTCAATAACAGAGCCTCGCGGAAGGACTGGCCTCGCGCCGCTTCTTAGATCAGCTGGCTGGCGGAGGCTCGACCCGGCGGCGCTCTTGCAAAACCATTGATAGGAAGACAAGGAGAAAAGTAAGAAGTGTGCTAAATATGAAAGGAGAGAGAGGAACAGAGGGAAGGGAAGAGAATGAAGGAAGGAAGAAGTTTGATCAAAGAGATATGAGTTCTACGAGAAGGTAAACATAGGCAGGTTACTTGATTAAAGGCAAAACATAACATCATTTCTAAACACATCTCATTTAAACGGGTTCGACAATCTCTTCTGCCTTAATTCTCAAATGTCTTGTAATGATGATACATTAAAGTAATATACACGTCCTAGAGTAAGTTCCATGAAATACTCAGCTATT